>QZFA01000012.1:0-291336 GCA_003614995.1 Cladosporium phlei
AGTCTTGTGAGCTCAACTATTTATATAGATCTCTTATATTTTTTTTTTCTTCTCTAGAGCTTATAGTCCATCTCTCTCTCTCTCTCTCTCTCTCTCTCTCTCTCTCTCTCTCTCTCTCTCTCTCTCTCTCTCTCTCTCTCTCTCATTCTCTCGAGTTTCCACCATTGACTGTCAATCAGGGTCATTCATGACATGGACGCGGAGTCGGACTCGAACGGAATCGTCCACACCGCTCCCATATCGAAACGCAATGGTGCGAGCTTGTCGAACCACTTTACCGCGGAGGAGATTCGATGACTTCGACTCGAGACCAGATATTCCGTTTCACTCGCAGCGGCATTATCACAGCGATTGTAATGTCGTTCACTCAATTCACCTCCTCCAGGGCCTCTCATCTTGGAAAGGGAGGTCCAGACGAACGACAGCCTCTTCTGCTCTGCTCGAAAGAAAAAAAAAAACGCTCAATGACCAAGTCCATCAAATTTACTTCCGATTTCTGCAGACCTGCAGAAATATCCTGAGCATCCACTAGCGGCGGGTCAACCGTAGCCCATTGGTGGTAAAGGCAAGCTTGCATGGGATGCTTGGAAGACTTGGACGATGTCTTTCCAATACGAAGATACCCAACACTTTCACTCGATCAATGATTGTTGGCTGCGGGTCTCCCGCCGCTAGTTGCTGGCCGCGTTCTGCAGGCCTGCAAAAATGGAGACGGGATTCGTTGCTTGCTGACTTGGTCGTTTGATGAAGGGAAAGGGTGGAGTGAGAAAGGCTCTGTGGTTCTGCAGCTTTCGTGATCGATTAAGATACGTTGCTAGGAGTAGGGAGGCCTTTGTTAGATTTGTCAGATCGTTAGACGAATGTAAGAGAGAGGGGAAAAGAAAGATATAGTGAGAGGAAATGGGACGACACCTGCGGTGCTGTCTGTCATAGCTCGTCGGATTTTGGATTAGTTACTTGCGATGTCACTCTCGGGTTAGAAGTCACCATTGATTCTTTTGCCGTCGGTATTCTGAGTGCACTTTAAGAACTGTCAATGAATAAGAGTAGATTATCAGGTGTTCAGTTCCGAATAGACATCGTATTCAAATCGTGGCAAATGAGTTCGTTGTAGGGTTCGGGCTGGGGTTAGGCTGTATCATCTTTTGGTCTCTCCTACCAGCAAATCGTCTCGGAGGCATCGGATCACTTCCCATCGCTGCGAAGGAGTCTCAGGGGGGTTTCGATGTTGGTTGGGCTGGTGTAGCTCACGCTGTGTAACTCTTCTTGCTTTTGCGAGCGTTCGATCAAACAGCTTGTAGAAAAGCAATCGACGTGCCTCCAGACTTGCTGGTCACCATGGGCAATGCTAGCATTTCTCTTTGATAATTCGATCTTTCTACGATCCATCGCGGGCCACTACTGGTAGCTTGTGTCTGAGTATATATGAAGTTATCGAATACTCCACTTGTTTACGATGACACTAGAAGCTCGTTATGGAATGGAGCCAGATCAGTAGCAACCTGCCATGCTTCTGTCTTCGACGATCGAACCATTCGGACAACTTAGCATGAATTCCTGCTTCGTCAGATTTTGAATATCACAAGATCCCCGCTGCATGCATACACGATGCAGTCGAACTATGCGTATACATTGCGTTTTCATCGCCGCAGGAACATTCACTATGCTGCTGCTGTGCTTGGTCAGCTTGTCCAGTATCCTCCACCAGTGGGATTTCAAACGAGAAGGACATAGTCGTAATCGAACGAGTTTTCGATGACATGTCGATGGGATCGATGCATGGGACGTCCTCCCTGTCTCTGCCAATGGTAGGGCCTTTCGGGATATCATCGTGAGTCGACTAGGTTCGCTAGTCGACCTCGGAAGGATTGAAAATGCTTTTGCTTGACCCCTTCACCTAAACAACGATGATATGTTCTACGGCACACGAACGTCTCCCGCGATCGTTCCCCTACGTTCTTCCACAGGTTCCACGCCTACTATGACCGCTGCTGCCTCAGTACCACTTGTGAGCGCGGGAATCTGCCGCCACTTTGCAATATGCTACATATTGGCAAAAATCGCGAAGACTTCATCCCATCAGCAATACCACAGCCCCTTTAGCTCAGTGGTAGAGCGCGGCACTTGTACAACAGCACAGGCATGCCGAGGTCATTCGTTCAATCCGGGTAGGGGGCATACTGAATTGCTTACATTTTTGCAGAAATCACGCTTCACGCTTCACATCCAATTCTTTAGGACGACAGACTCAAGACCAGACACGCCACCCTATGCAACAACGTATCGCCAATCAATTGCATCGATCAATGGATCAATCCGCTTATCATTGGTGGAACTATCAATTTTTGAAGAATGCGTATGTGATAACGACTTGGCCGAAATTTTTACGGACTTGGCGCCCACAGATTACAGTACAGTATTCTGTGAAAGCTACCCAGCGTCAGCGTCGGACCACTTCGACCGAATGCTTTAAGCATATCGGTACTGCTGTGCAAGTGCTTCCCCTTTTTCTAGGCTTAACAAGCTACAGCTCTACTGCTTAATGGAATGTACTTTGATTCGGCAGCATGACGTTCCACCATACTGCGCTACTTGTCAGGAGCTTCTCCTGGACGGTACAACATCTCCAACGCCAATCTTATGGACTTGATGGTGACGAGTTTGTGGCTGCATTAGATATTCGACCACGCGAATGGTATTGAACACGCAGAATTTGCCAGCAAGCAAGTTCCTGTTCACCCTACCGCCGTCTATCATTGTTGACTCTTTGATCGTTGGCCTTTCCATCACGTCCTCCAGCCTCTATCGCTCATACAATTTTTGTGCCTAATAGTTTGGGGTCACAAGTCATTCATCGCACCAGACTAACTTACTGACAGATCCCGCAAATACAGACTCGACGCTGCCGAAAATCGCATACATCCGCAACCTGTTATTTGCATTAAAGTCTCACTGACTCTGTCTCGTGACATGTGAATGCTCGCGTTGACACGAGTACAGTGAGGCACTGCTCGAGCACATATACACGTGTGAACAAGCATGTGATTGCTCTTACCTGATGTAGTGATATCCATTGTCACTTCACTTGAGGGTTTGGCGCCTCTAGCTATAAAGCCACTTCTGAGCTCACTGGTCTTCTTCTCCACGACACTAACCTTCATTATCTTACTACCGGACTTACTTTGCAGTGCTACAAAGTTGAGCAGCGTGGGTACCTCGCAGTCATCCCCAACACCGACATTTCCTTGCAAGCTTACCACTCAATCTTGCAGCGCTGCAGAGCTGCAGGTAACTTGCAGATATCCAAACACCGACCTTTCTTACCTACAACCTTACCCCTGGACTTCCTCTGCAAGGCTACAAAATCACGGGTATCTCGCAGCAAGCCCAAGATGGCAAGTGCTGAGCAAGTCAACAACCACTGCAGGGAGCCCCGAGGTCCGTTTCTCGGTGTAGACCCGACCTTCATTCAGACCATCGAGCCCAAGCCAAACACCCCCGACGAATCTTCGTTTGGCGGACTACCACCCGAGATTCGCAACAGAATCTACTGGTATTCCAGCGTGGAATCGGCTCCGATCTATCTCGCTGCAGCTTTCCCCAAGGAATATCCCAGATGTTATGATGCAGCCGCAGCATCAAAGCTCTCCAGATTTCGCGTTCCGCCAATTGCACAAACCAACAAGCAGTTTCGCCATGAATGCTTGGGCGTATACTACGGCATGAATTCATTTGTGTTCATGTTCAACGCCAACACGCAACTGACCGAGGAAAGCTCTATCCTTGCTCTCTGGGACATCATTGCCATCATCGGACGCCCAATCAAGACAATTCAACCCAAAGCGTTCGAGATCCGCTTCACAAGCACGCTCAACTTGACGTTCTTTACGTTACAAGAAATCGTCCTATGTTTCCAGTCGATGGACCTCAACGGCCCGGCTCCCAACAAAGACCTAGGCAGCCGAATGATCAAGACGACGACTGCGAGCCGCAACATGGAAAACTCAGCGCAGATTCGCGAGGTGTTACGTCGCCTCTTCAAACTCAGCGTGCGTTTGTACGTCGAGCGTTGCACGTGCGAAGTGCATGCTCGCCGCATCGGCGCCAACGGAAAAAGCATCGGGAGAGGAGTCAGGATGATGGATTGCCCTCACCGGAAGCAGTACGAACTCGAGCGCTTAATTTTCTGCCAGAAACGGCACGACAAGTACTTCGTGCGGGAGGATATACGCAGCTTCATGCTCAAGCGGGGACTGGAGCGACCACTGAAGGTGCGTATTTGGGAGATACTCCGGCCCTCATTCAGATTTGAAGCTAATCTTACTCAAGTCCTGGACTTGCCCGGATGGCTGTTGTCAGGTGCCTCAAAGTGTCATGATCTCCTGAGAGATTTTTGAAAGGCGAGAAGGTGCAAAAGCGGCAGGTCGCCCTCTTGCTGAGCAAATTCAAGAGTTTCGAACAGTGGCCTACAAGAGTCAGTGCGAAATCGAAGTTTGAAGAACTCGAAGTATGCGTCGGGAAGATTGAGATGTTTTTCATTGTGTGAGAACGAGTCGGAGTAAGTGAGGGTGCGATCTGTGATGAGAACACCGGGTGGCAACTGGGGATTGTATTTGGCGGAAGGCTACGACAGCTCCCGGGCCTGTTCTCTGTCTACTACAGACTGACTTGGGGTTTGCAGGGCTACAAAGCTGGGGGTACCTGTGAGTTCAAACAAAAATCTTCATCTATGAGCTTACCACTGAAGTTTGCAGAGCTGTATATATGCGAACACGCAGTGATGCCAAAATTCGATACCTCTGTCGAAATTCGTATCATTGAAATGGTTATGCACGCTGCAAAACTCTGGCTACTTGATCGCTAGTTTCCACCCACTTGCATTTTGTCGGACCGTCAGAATCCGTGATGCATAATCCTCGTAGTTCCCATGATGGCCTGGGAGCATCAACACATCACATGGCCAAGCAAGCCACTCCAGAATGTGTGGGAGTTCTGATGCATCAAGTCGATACGATTGCTCGCCCGCTTCTCCCCTCACCCTAATACCTAATACTCCTCCGCACCTCGCAGACGTGGCCCCAGAATTACAACTCCTGGTCATCGTAGTATTCGCGATCGAACACCTCCGAGTGAGCGGAACCGCGGCTGGCATCACGCACCTTCATCAAGGCTCGACCAAGGACGTTGCAATCCTTGTTGTCCTCCCACTCGTCGCGATGGTCGAACGCGACGTCTGCCGCAAATCCTGCGCCGAGTTCCTTGTCATTCGACGCCCTAGCGAGCTCGTAATTGCCTGTCTTCTGCAGCAGGTCCATCAAGTTCTCGTCGGCCGCGGCCCTGCAGTCCCATCTCCAAGAAGTTAGGAACTGCTGGCGTCCAAAACTTTCCCCACGGCTTGGACCATCCCGGATGCTGTTTTGTTGCACAACTCATGAAGTTGCGGACGAATCCAGTAATGCCGAGGGCACTAGTCACAGTAAGTACGAGGTTGCAGACTTCGTGGGACGAGAGAGCTGCGAAACCCTCGGTATGGACGACGAAGACCTCTGGGGCGAGGCGGAAGGGCGTAGTCTTGCAGTATTGATAGAACTGCTCAACGGTGACGAACGAGTGAGTCCTGTGGACTTCCTCCACTCGGAACTCCGATGGGTAGGAGGTGCTGAGGAATGCGAACGGCCCGCCGTATCGCTTTATGCCGGAGTTGAAGAAGATATAGCCCTTGTCCTGTTCAACGCCATTGACGAGCCGAGCGCGACGTATGTCGAAAGTGACACGGCGCGATCTAGCAGGTCGGCCTCTCTCAGCCTGTTCCTACTTTGCTTGAATGGCGGCTTTTGCTGTGCGCGCAGTTCGACCAGCTCGGCGTGCAGCCTTTTGTGCAGCCAAATCATGTTTCTCTGTTGAGCTCGCACGTTCTCCAGCTCCAGTATCATCGGCATTGGGAGTGTTTGACATGGTCTCGGGACGTTTGAAAGTGAAACGGCACATGGGCATATTTGCATGTGCGAGCTAACAATATCCGTGTGAGGTTATTAGGCATCACCACACGGGCGAACGAACACCAATCACCTCCTCTCAGTATTGCCACACCACACCTCATACCTTTCGAATCCTTCACATGCGACGCCAAGCTTCATGCAAACACCAGCACCACTTCTCTTCAATTGCAACACACATCTCTTCTCCTATCACTCTCCGACTCTCTCATTCGAATCATTCCTCCACATACAGGCACCCAACATCCATTCAATCCTCGAGATGGTACAGGATCAGGGGATCGAGGTCTACGTCGCCCGTTACAACGAGGGCGGACGCTCCGAGGAGCATCACTACAAAGATTATCCCGTCCCTGCCACTCCGCCCTGCTTCACCGGCGACTTGAATGAGGTTTACATCGAAGCAATTGACGGCGAGCGGTTTGAGATCGCAATTCTCGTCCGAGAAGATTTCGATGTTGACTACAACGAAAGGATCAAAGTATTGTGTCAAGTCGACCCAGAGCATGACTCCGCCGGAGCGGAAAATTACATTATCTTGCGCCCGCGGAAGTGCATCTCATGGCGAGGCTTGAGAGGTTCATACGTCGACGACGCTTGTGACCGGCAGATCAGTGGGCAACTGGTGAGATGTGGTTATACATTTGTACCTCTCCGTACAGGTTCGCTATGCCTTAACTCGCTACCACTCCCAATCCCATCACACTTGACTCAAAAGCTAACTCTATCTCAAGGCTCTGTGAATATGAGCCAAGCACAGGTCCAGGAGAGTGTAGCAGTTCACGGGAAAATAGTTGTCAGGATCTGGCACGATGCGGTTGTCAAGAGGGGCTCCAGGGGCTCAGGTGGAGCTTCGACGACAAGGAACGATGATAGACCCAACACCGAGATTTCTTCGGGAGCCGTCATCGAAGACAATCATGTCTCTCATGCAGTCGGGTATGTTCTACTATGGAATCCCCAGCATACCCTTTTCTAACAACACATTAGCCATGTCTCACTAAGCCTGTCGCCTCAGCGCAGCAATCCCGAAAGGCTTGAAGACCAATCTGGACCACCCATCACATTCACGATCCGCTATCGATCCCGCGGTTAGCCCGACTATCAACTCTTTATTCTCAGAGCTTTACTAACCGATAAACAAGATGCCTTGAGCAAGCTCAAAATCATTGCGGACGAGACACCATTTATCGACTTGACTGAAGGCCGAAACACCCCATCGCTTGTTACATCCGAGCAAGATGACGAGAGATTCGATCGCGAGGCTATTCGGAAACGAATTGAAACCAGAGAAAAGCTCGTCGCTAGCAAAAGCAGATTTGGTCGCAACCGCACGGGACCTGCCTGTTACCAGTTTCGTGACGGTGCCGAGCTCGATGCTTTGGCAGGTGAAGATGCGTGGACAGAGGCGCCTACAGCTCCTGGCTCCGCTACAGCATCTCAAACATTGGAACTTGGCCAGAGGTCTGCGACCACTACCTCACAAGCCAACCGGGAAAATTCAGCAGCAGCGACTCTTCCCAACACTGGTGCAACAAACTCCGCTCTGCCGAACGTCAACGACCGTGTCAAGAAGCGTAAAGCATTAGAAGAGCAGCTGGAAGACATCGAGGAAGAGCAGCGAATCCTCGAGTTGGAACAGCGAAAGCGCCGCGTCCGGAGGGAGTTGGCTCGGCTCGATGATGTTGAATAGGGGTTCCTTCATGGAGACGAGCTCTAACGGATTCTTCGTCAGCACATGGCGTCGAGTACAAAAGTCGATGCAAAGAAATCGTGGGAACAACGGGGTTGGAGAGCATACAAGAATCAGATTCCTGCGAAAACACTGCGGAAACTGAACCATTGGACCTTGTTTTCTGATAGGCGAATGCAGCATATGAAAAGAGAGACAGTAAAGACAGTCAACCAACAATGAGAGGAATGATGTTCAATAGAGTTGGTACTATTCTTCCCGGAGCAAATGCAAATCTTGTGGAAACCATTGCCACACAGCCTGCAACATATCTGCCTCTGCGATGCTGCAGTATCAAAACGACTCAAGCTCCTTTAGTACTGCATCGAAGATTCACGAGTGTTGAAGAAACCTACACTATTTCTGAGTCCGGAGGTAGTATGGCCACGGCAACTTTGCTTCTGAGAACACTTGACAAGCGGATTTACACCCAATTGTAATACACGCATGATTCCTGCCGAATACCAACGCCCCGTTGCTTCACACCATACCCGATCGATGAATACAGACCACCTCCCAGTTTCTAGACCCGCTCGGTCTGCTCGACTTATAAGACTCTCGCAACCCAAAATCACCTCCTCAGATCAAGTCAACCAGACCATGGGAAACCAATTCCATGGCCCCCATAACCCCCAAATTGATCCCCCATCATCCCACCTCCACCCCTCCATCTCCCCCTCCCACCACCACGCCCATGAGAGCAATGATGCGAGATCGTCGTGCAGCAATGTCCCGGCTCGTCGTAGTCGTCGTATCCATACGGATAAGGCATAGGCTCCTGATGGACGACGGGGTAAGGCATAGGGATCGGGATCGGGATGGTATGTATCTGCGGCGGGTGACGGATGTGGATCGGCGGCTGGTAGTAGGGGTAGTTGTAGCGTCGGTACGGGGCGGGATGGTAGTTGTAGGGCGAGTTGTTGTAGTTGGGATAGTTGTTGTAGGGGTAGTGGCTTCGGGGGGAGTAGGGGACTAGGCTGTTGATGGGACTGTTTGGGCTGTTGTAGGGGCTGTTGACTGGGCCGTAGTTGCCGTGGGGGCTGTTGATGTTGCCATAGTTGTTATTGCCATAGTTGTTATTGTTGTTGTTATTGTTGTTGTTATTCCAGCCGATCATGGGCATCCGGGACATCGTCTAGCGGACGAGGGAGTGGTTTCTTGTTTTGGCTCTTGCCCTTGCTTGGTGATGTTATGACCTCCCGGATGGGGAAGATAGTGAGTGTCTCTTGATCAGCACTGTGCTGTATTGGCTAGCTGAATGGTTTTGTTTCTGTTGAATGTTTTTCGTGTGTCCGGGTCATGCAGAACTGCAGGTTCGAGAAGAGTGAGATGAGATCAAGGACAAGAAGTCAACACGAGGGAGATGGGCCACCATAATGAATGATGTCCGAAAGGTCGCCTTTTTCGGGCAGCATCGGACTTTTATCATTGCCTTACGCTGTGCTACATGACAAGATCAACTGGTCAGCGGAACGAGGTTTTGTATCCCGCAATCATCGACATACAAGATAATCGAAGAGGCAATCTTGCAGAAGTCGGTGAGCCTGAGAGCGCGCTGCAAGGTACAAATACACAGGGCAGTGCTGCCTGCGCTTTTTTTTTTTGTGCCGCAGTCAGCGGGCTTCGTTTGAAAATTGTTTGCTTCGGAATCCGTAGTCTTGATAGGGCAAGTTTTCCAACAAGGCAACCCTTGCAACAGCCCTGCAGTGTTCCAGACACTGCGCATGCCTTTCCTCTGCACCATGTGCTGCTGCGCCTGTGCTATACAAAGTTCCCTTCTCGCTGGGTCAGGCCCCAAAGGCTGGCGACATGCATGCGGATAGCACAACGGAAGCATGTACCGAACACCGAAGGCACAGCAGCTCGATTGCCGTGAACTCCCAAACCACCGATCAATCCATGGATCACACCTCATCGTCATCGACCAATCCCACAAGCCTGCGCTCAGCAAGCTGCGTGATCTTCTCGCCCAAGATGTCGCGCTGGAACCTCGAGGCAATCCTGCTAGCGGCAGTCAGCATTTGTCCCGTGCGGTCCCGCATCAGCGTAGCAATCTCCAGCGCCTTCATGCCGCATTCTTCGCCTTCTCTGCATTCGTTGGCAAGCAGTTGCAGTAGCACCTTGTCCACCTCACGCTCAAGTGCCGGCACTTCTGATTTTTGGGCTGAAGTAGCGTTGGTGTGCTCCACGAGGTCTGACACGAGGCTGTGTCGGAGTGACGTGCGCACGTATTGCTCTTCGAGGTTCTTCTGTTGGGCGACATCGGTGTCTTCACCATCGTCATCCACGGGGGTATTTTCGGACACTGGCACTCTGAAGTCAAAGTCCGACAGGAGTGGCCGCGGGAAGTACGGTGAGTCCTCGCCGCCCTTGAGGATGATGCAGTGAAATTTGTCGTTTGCGACCGCGACAGGCCAGTATGTTTCCTCTTTTTTGCCACTGGCAAGACGCTCCATGGTCTTGGTGTCGAGTAGAGGCACCCATTTGGCCTGGCCTGGGGTTCTCCAGTGTAGGCAGATTAGTAACACTCCTGTCGAATCGTACATGCATGGATCTCCTTTGTCGCTGAAGAACACACTCTTCAGTCCAGCGCCGGAAGGCAAGGCGAGGATGTCTTCGCTTTGGCAAAGCTCGTCGCGTTTGACGTTCTCGATGGTGTATAGTAGACGAGTGATACCGTCCCCTCCCATCGGGCCGTTGCCAATCGTCATCACGTAGTCGCGCCAGCTTGCACACGTCACAGCCGGCGTGCTCTTCTGGCGGTACATCTTCAATGGCACTCCAAACAAGCTGTAAATCCGCACGTAGCCGGCAGAAGTGGTTGCGACGATGCATGATTCGCTCAAAGACATCGACGTCACCTCCTCGCCGACTGGGAGCTGAGTCCGCCAGTCTGTGCGGGCTGTCCAGGTCTCGTGTGGTCGATAGTACAGGAGTGCAGGATGTTGGCTCGATGACTCGCAAGAGAACAGCGTGCCCTTGTCGTTCAGACAGGCTTTGTCGTACTTGTAGGGATCTGTGAAGTGGAAGTCTCGGTGTTGGTATCTGTCGTAAAATTCGACTGTGATGGTGTGGTGGGTCTCCTGGTCCACGGTCCAGACAAAGCCAGTCAGGTTGAGACACAGGTAGCGTCTGTTGCCCTTCCACGGAGTGCTGCCCGGTTGGAAGGGGATGTGCACCTGTGGTTGCCATGCGTTGCTGACTTGGTGTCTCGCTGGACGTTTTGGAAGAGGTCCACTGATGGTGTGTGCCGGGCGCTTGCCGTGGTCATTTGGAGCCTCTGCATAGCCTGCGCCATCGTCGTCTTCGATGAAGGCTGCCTCATCTTCAGACATGGCATCTGGTCCAAGCAGGTCATCGAGGTAAGAATCGTCGTTCCTTGATCTGCCCTTCGAGCCATCCGTCGCTGGCCGACCTGCATTGCCAGAGACTTCGCCGAGAGGGTCCTTGTTGAGCGGCGACGGTTGTAGCTCAATTTTGAGAAGGCCGCGGTGGGCATTGGGCACGAAGTCCTCACGCATGAACAGCTCTCCGTTGTTGTTCGTATATGATAGCACATTGTCTGTAGGGTGCCATTGTAAAGTGAGGATGATGTCCCGGAGGTCATCGTATCTGCAAGATAGTCAGCAGTGTACAAGACCTCTGATTCGATGTGACCAACTTCTTCAAGATTTTCTGCGTCCTGGTTTCCCAGAGAATGAGGCTCTTGTCCGCTGCCGCAGTCGCCAGCATGGCACCGTTGGGGGACCATGCGGATGCGGTGATCTTTGCGCTGTGACCGTTGAATCCTTTTTGTGAAAGCCAGTCGCTTCGGGCGACGGTTTGGAAGACTGCTGCTGTCAGCCTGTCGTGTCTTGAACATATGTGAATCTTACAACTCACCATTCAGAGCGTTTGGTGCGCCAAAAGCCCTCCCATCTGGATGCCACGCAACTTTAGCACTAGCTTCGGATTCACTGTCAAGAAGACTGATGAGACCATCGACTCGTTTGACAAGCTGGGGTTCTTCTGAGCTCAGGGAGTAGACGTAGACAACGCCATCTGTGCAAGAAACGGCAAGCAATGCCCCGCTATAATCGAAAGACACGTTCTTGACCGGTCGGAGCTGATCTCGAAGATACATCACCCTTTGCATATTGCTTGTGTTGACGACCTTGACTTCCAGCTCACTACTCGAGTGTCAGTGTGGTGATCTTCCTGTCAACGCTAACCGACTTCACTTACTCGCTGGCAACCGCACACCATTGCCCGTCAGGAGATATTGCAACATCTCGCACTGGAAGAGAACAACGGACCAGGATCTCATCCATTGAATTGGTGACAAGCGAGTACTTCGTGACTGAGCCATCTTCGCAGCCAACTACGAAAAAGTCATTGCGGGCTACCACAGCTAGATGGTCCTCCGTGGAGACATCGATGATGGCCGGCTCGTCTGCTGAAAGATGGTCGAAAACACGGAGGGCGCCATTGCCTCCGACAGTGACAAGTTTCTTGCCGTTGGGGGTGTAACTGAAGAAAGTAGGTCCAGGAGGGTCTTGCGATGGATGTTAGCCAGGTGTCAATAGTCACACATCGTTGCAAGACTCACGAGCAGGACGTCCACGTAATCTGACAGCCATATCGAATTGTCGTCTTGTTAGACTGATATTCCTGGATGCTGCAGCTGCAAGACGTCTGGGACACGCGTAAAGTAGGCGCGCGGTTTTAAGTGGGTCCGCGCTTGTTTCGCGAAACTACTTTCCACGTTCCCACCGCAACCTCACTTTCGACGCCAGTATCACAAGCCAATCGCAAGTGCAATACCGCCAATCACAATATCAAAGCTAGCATCGGTTCCAATTCAGCTCACACCTACACAACCCGCGACTCTTTACCCTCGAAACCGCATTCACACCACAAACCACACCCAACAAACCCCGCTTCACACACCGCAAACATGAGCAGCTCTATCCAGGACCAGAACATGACCGAGACCAAGGTCAACGACGCACCCGCCCAGGCCCCGATCGAGAAGGGCAAGGGCAAGACCGAGGACGCCATGGACGATGATGAGGATGACTCTGAGAGCGGTGAGGTGAGTCAAAGTCGCGCAAACGCATACCACTTTATGCTTCGCTCGAACGACGAGACTGACTGAGATTGCTGTAGGAAACCGGCGCAGAGCAGGTCGAGGAGGCCGACGAGGACAACATGGAGGAGATTGACGAGGAGAACATCATGGGCAGGCGCACGCGCGGCCGCAACATCGACTTCGCCGAGGCCGCCAAGAACCTCGATGGAGACGACGACGACGACGAGGAGGACGGCGACTTTGACGACGGAGAGGAGGACAAGATGGAGGAGTAGGGGCTTTGACTGCCACTTTGCCTCCTCTTGACGAAGCCCACGAACAGCATATCACATCCACGTCACTCACGGGAGCCCAAATAAGCGATTTTCGTCTTGCATTTACCGCGCGCTGAGAGCGAAGGCGTTCTTGGAAGTAGCGGGAGAAGGCATTGATGATATTCGACTGAGTTGGATACATCCCTTTACGGAGTTACGCAAGAAAAGTCACGCCGGAGATCGCTGGCCGGCCTTCATTGAGCATAACCCAGTAGATACCATTACAAAAAATGACAGAATCGACATCAGACATGCTAAGATTACTGTGACCATGTGCTGTTAGGTGTCCTTCCCGTTCTACAAATGCCAGCATCTCGATCACCGATGATCTTAGTAATTGTTGGCCCTCCCACCTCAGTGGCCATACATCGCGTTTGGCTCCCTATGATGTTGACAGCTCATTCGAGAGGTATTGTCCAGCGTGCCGCTATGTAGTTTGGCTCGCTTAAATCATGCTCAGTCGTCCTGTGCCATCGATTCACCTGCTTTGATGGCGATAGTGATTACCAACATTTCTTGAATGTGTTCGCAAGTACATGTGTGTTTGTGAGGTCGACCGAGCTTTGCTGTTCGTTAAACGACAAAACTCCATCAACGCGACCATGGATCGATCAACGACACGTATGCATAGCAAACTGAACGAGGTAAAGACAGACTGGACCACTAGATATGTGGTACTCTTGTATATATGGATCCATCGAGTTTTACAAGCACGATGTGATTTCGAGCAGAACCCCAACTCCAACCCTCTTTACCCCAAAAATTGAATGGCATTAGATTGTCGAGTTTTCGAGAAGAACACTGGTGTCATAATTTCAGATTCGACGAGTATCTTCTATCATGATGTTAGCCGTATCGACACGCCCTGCTACTGCCAGCCTAAGTTATCTTAACGCTGCTTCGTGGTGATAATCATCCTTTCACCACGGCCGACTCCGACGGGCGGAGACCTCTAGTCTCACAAGCAAAGCGGTCATGCACGTGATTGAGTGTACTCGGCGGTAACGCGGTCGTATCACCTCCATCAGTCCGACGAATGGATACGAGCATATGAGTCGCATAGAAGCATCGATCGCCTGGATAATAACAAGAAGGCCGCCAAATGGTTCTCCAATTTCAGGAAAGCGAAGCTGCATCTATCGAGTCCGACATCGGACATTTTTTTTCCCTGGGAGGAGGGCAAGCGACAAGCGATCAAAGTAAGCAAAAGGTACATGCATACAGCTCCTCCCCCCCTGGTCAGCTCGTGCAGAAGGGTATAGAAAATAGCCGAGATGGTTTCTTGTCTGGGCCTCGTGTTGAGGAGGAGGAGGCGGAAAGTCGAGTCGCGAATCGAGCGAGCGAGCGAGCCTTACAGCCGGTCTGGGGCTTTCCCTCCTCAGCAGATTGAGTGTCGCATCGGAATCCCGATTCTTTCCGACGCCTGGGCTGGGCTGGAAGGAACAAAAGTAGGGGAGGGCGATTGACATAAAACATGAGCAAGAAGGAAAGTGATAAACAAAATGGATGATGCTTCGATCTGTAGAGAATGCACAAGAGTACGAAGTGACAAATTGTGTAGTAGTAGCGTGCGAACTGATTGCTTGCTCGCATGTCTGCGACCACACGGCTGCTACACAGGGGGCCCAGCATGAAAGTAACTTTCATGCTGGGACCCCTGTGCTACTCACAGCTCGAAGGTTTTAATTTACATATGAACTTGCAGGTGCAAGCTGCCTGTCTAGCACCGGATGAGACAAGCGAGAGACCCGGAGACGTGGTGAGCTCTTCTTGGCCGGAGCATCATCCCAGACAGACGAACCGACCAAGCACAAAGGGACAGATGAACACGAGCGTGGCATGTGCAATCATGTGATGCCTTTTGGAACAAGATCCGCATATCTCCTGGGCAAATGTCATGTCCGTCCGCACCTTAATCGAAAGAAAGGGTATCGGGGAGCAGCGAGCCTGTCACAAGCCAGCGATAAGAGCAAAGATAGCGCTCGACAAGACAAGAGACGCAGCAGCAGCAGCAAACAAAGCAATTGAGCTGACTGCACGAAATGACCCTCGGAAAAGCCAAGTCATCCCTTCGGCCATGCGCCGGCCAATGGCAGCGGCGCCGGTCAGCACTCGACGAGAGCACGGTAGATCTTGCTTGCGACTGCGGGATGCGTTCATGGTTAGAGATCTGGCTGCCCAATGGCGAGTCGCTGTCGGTGTTGCAGATGTGGAGTCGTGAGTTAGAGTGGCTGTTAGCGGCAGGTGGGCAGGCTGGGGAAACCATTGTTGGTTACTACGGTTTCGTGCGTGTTGCCTTACTTTTTTTATGCGGTGCTGGTGCTGTGTTGTGGGTGGGAGGGGAAATATTTCATTTGCTGGGCGGTGCTTGCTTGCAGCTTGTCTATCTCTCTGGTATGGTGTCTTCCTACTACGATCAACGCGTCGGATATGAACAAGATCGATCTACAGAAGACTGCACTCGAGAGCTCATTGGAGGGAATTGTCTAGATGTACAGGTAGCTTTGAGATTGTATGCTTAACCTTTGCATGGCTCGAGATGTAAAGTGAGGGCCTGATGTTCTTTACTCGGCTATCTCAAAAATCGAGTCTTCCACAGTAGTCGGTCTCTCATATCTCCCAATCTCTCCCATATCGACACCAGAATGAATGGTGGATACCTGAGAGAGTGGAAAGATGGCACGACTGGGGAGTCGCCCCGGAAAGCAGAGACACCGTGCGTGGGCAGTCTGCGAAACCGCATGGGCCGGGCCAATGTGGTGGTTAGGATTATTGATGCCGCTCGACGCTAAATCACGTCCCCACCTGTAGAGAGCGTCCGCAGCGTAGAGAGAAAAGGGCCGCCGTGCCCGCGACCACAGTCCGACCTCGCCGTGTCCTCCTGCTGCCTTCTACCTACATCTCTTGCACTCACCTCGCGACCTGTCTGCTGTGACCGTCCGCGAAAAGAAAGTCAACAATCGTCCTGTACATACTGAGTGAGTCCCTCCAACTGTCAAGTGCTTTGTCCCCAATCTCGCCTGCCCACCTGGATTCCCACGTGCACCAACATTCCCCCCGCCATTGATCGCACCGATCGAACCGACGAGGACAACACTATTGTATACGGCATCTTTCTGGACGAGGCGTGAAAGAAACAGTCTTCAATACTGGGAAGTGAGGTCAACAGTCAACAGGCAACAGCACCTACCTCAATCACTGCACCCTCCAGCCAGCCACCCGGTCGACGACATCATCGACAACCTCTCCCACGGTCCTGTCACCACTTGGCACACCGCGATCAGCGCCTCGGCTTGAAACCAACCGACCCAGCTTTTCTGTCCTGCCCTTGCGCCTCCTCGACCTCTCCCACTCTTAGCTCCGAGTCTGTGGCCTTATCCGACACCGCTCCGCTGCAATCACCCACCCAATTGATCTTTTCGCCACCACCAACACTCGCACAACACAAACACCTGCAATACGTGCAACACTTGTGACTAACCATCTTCCCTGCCACAGCTGCATAACCCCACTGCACATCTCCCACCGCCGCCGCCACCAGGACCACCACCACCGCCTCCAGCGCCAATCCTGCAGACCACCGATAAACAAACGATTCGGCTTCTTGCCGATAGGATGGGTCGAGTCTCCTTCTCAGACCATGTAGAAGAGCGCGCGATCGAAGAGATCGAAGAAGAGCCCACGAACATTTACGAGTATCAGAACGTACCTGAGAACAAGTCATGGGCCGGTGCGCTCCCCATGAAGCAGGGTCTTTACGACCCAGAGCTTGAGAAGGATGCCTGTGGTGTCGGCTTTGCCGCCCACATCAAGGGCAATGTCAGCCACAAGATTGTCATCGATGGTATGTACAAGCTCGCCAGCAAGTCCACGAGCAATACTGACCCTCCGCAGCACGAAGCTTGCTCTGCAACATGACCCACAGAGGTGCGGTCGGTTCCGATGCACGAGACGGTGATGGCGCAGGCGTCATGACCTCGATCCCGCACAAGTTCTTCCAGAAGAACTTCGAGCGTGAGCAGGGCTTCAAGCTGCCGCCTCTCGGCGAGTACGCCGTTGGAAATGTCTTTTTCAAGCCCGAGGAGGAGATGCTCAAGAGCACCCTGGACACATTCGAGGATATTGCGGACCAGCTCGAGCTGAGAGTCTTGGGCTGGCGAGAGGTGCCGAAAGACACCACCCTCCTCGGACCCGCGGCCAAGTCTCGCGAGCCCATCATCCTGCAGCCGTTTGTCGTTCTCAAGAACGTCTACGGCCCTGGAAAGGAGCCCAAGGAAACTTGGGCGGAGGAGTACAACGCCGGCTACTTCGAGCGCCAGCTCTACGTGCTCCGCAAGCGCGCCACCCATGTGATTGGTCTCCACAACTGGTTCTACCTTTGCTCGCTCAGCAACAGGAACATCATCTACAAGGGCCAGCTCTCTCCTTCCCAGGTCTACGAGTACTACCACGACCTTGTCAACGTCGACTACGAGGCTCACTTCGCTCTCGTACACTCGCGTTTCTCGACCAACACATTCCCCTCTTGGGACAGAGCCCAGCCACTCCGATGGGCCGCACACAACGGAGAGATCAACACGCTGCGAGGCAACAAGAACTGGATGCGGGCAAGAGAAGGCCTGCTCAAGTCTGGCCTTTTCGGTGACGAGCTGGAAATGCTCTACCCCATCATCGAAGACGGTGGATCTGACTCGGCTGCATTTGACAACGTGCTCGAGCTGCTCCTCATCAACGGTGTTCTCTCTCTGCCCGAGGCTGTCATGTTGATGGTTCCGGAGGCATGGCAGGGCAACGACTCGGTCGATCCCGCCAGGCAGGCATTCTATGAGTGGGCTGCTTGCATGATGGAGCCTTGGGACGGCCCTGCTCTTTTCACATTCTCCGACGGCCGCTACATCGGTGCCAGTCTCGACCGTAACGGTCTGAGACCTTGCAGATACTACGTTACTGATGATGACCGCATCATCTGTGCCTCTGAAGTTGGTACCATCCCCGTTGAACCTCACACGGTCGTCCAAAAGGGCCGTCTGCAGCCTGGCCGTATGTTGCTGGTTGACACTGTCGCTGGCCGTATTGTCGACGACGCAGAACTGAAGAAACAGGTCTCGACCCGCCAGGACTTCCGAGGCTGGCTCAGCTCCCAGCTGATCACCATGTCGGCCGTGACTGAGAAGCTCACTGCCAAGGGAGTTGATCTCTCCAACCAGCTCACACCTGAGAAGGTGCAGGAAGACCCCAGATTGAAGGCCTTCGGTTACTCCCTGGAGCAGGTCACTCTCATTTTGGCGCCTATGGCTGCCGACTCCAAGGAGGCACTTGGTTCCATGGGTAACGATGCACCACTGGCTTGCTTGGCCAAGCAGCCGCGTCTGCTTCCCGAGTACTTCCGCCAGCTCTTCGCGCAGGTCACCAACCCGCCCATCGACCCCATTCGTGAGGCCGTGGTCATGTCGCTTGGTACCTACGTTGGACCTCAAGGCAACTTACTCGAGATGAAGAAGGAGCAGTGCCACAGGCTCTACCTTCCGTCTCCGATCCTTACTACTGAGGAGTTCAACGCCTTGACCAAGGTCAATCAGGTTCACCCTGACTGGACCACCGCCACGATTGACATTACCTTCCCCAAGGTCGATGGTATTCCCGGCTACCTTGAGGCCCTCGACCGTATCTGCGACGCGGCTTCCGAGGCCATTGAGGAGGGCCACAAGGTCCTCATTCTGTCCGACCGCAAGGCCGGCCCTGACCGCGTTGCTGTCTCTTCCCTCCTTTGTACCGGTATGGTTCACCACCACATGGTTCGCAACAAGTGGAGATCCCTGGCCGCCCTTGTGGTGGAGACCGCCGAAGCCCGTGAGGTCCACCACATGTGTGTCCTTGTTGGCTACGGCGCTGATGCTGTCTACCCTTACCTCGCCTTCGAGTGCATCTTGAAGCTTGACCGTGAGGGCCTGATCAGGAAGAAGATCTCCCAGCAGCAGCTCATCGACAACTACAGGCACTCCGTTGACGGTGGTATCCTGAAGGTCATGAGTAAGATGGGTATTTCCACCCTGCAGAGTTACAAGGGTGCTCAGATCTTCGAGGCTCTTGGTATTGATGACTCCGTCGTCGACCGCTGCTTCACAGGTACTGCCACTAGAATTCGTGGTATGACCTTCGAGCAGATTGCCCAGGACGCCTTTGCTCTCCACGAGAAGGGTTACCCTACCCGCGGCATCAAGGAGATTCCTGGCCTCGCTGAGACTGGAGAGTACCACTGGCGTGATGGCGGCGAGCCTCACATCAACGACCCCACTTCTATTGCCAACATCCAGGATGCTGTCAGGACCAAGAACGACAAGTCGTACGAGGCATACTCCAGGTCGGCTTACGAGTCTATCAAGGACTGCACTCTTCGTGGTCTTCTCGACTTCGACTTTGAAGCCACCAACCCCATCCCTATCGACCAAGTCGAGCCTTGGACCGAGATTGTGCGCCGTTTCGTTACTGGCGCCATGTCTTACGGTTCCATCTCTATGGAATCCCACTCCACCATTGCCGTGGCCATGAACAGACTTGGTGGCAAGTCCAACACTGGTGAGGGTGGTGAGGACCCTGAGCGTAGCAACCCAATGGAGAACGGCGACACTATGCGTTCCGCCATCAAGCAGATCGCTTCCGGTCGCTTCGGTGTTACGTCCGCCTACCTTGCCGACGCCGACGAGCTCCAGATCAAGATGGCTCAAGGTGCCAAGCCCGGTGAGGGTGGTGAGCTGCCCGGTCATAAGGTCTCCGCCGAGATTGGCAGAACCCGCCACTCCACTCCCGGTGTTGGTCTGATTTCTCCGCCACCTCACCACGATATCTACTCCATCGAGGATTTGAAGCAGTTGATCTACGACTTAAAGTGCTCCAACCCCCGCTCTCGTGTCTCCGTCAAGCTAGTCTCTGAGACTGGTGTCGGTATCGTTGCTTCCGGTGTTGCCAAGGCCAGAGCCGACCACATCTTGATCTCTGGTCACGATGGTGGTACCGGTGCATCTCGTTGGACAGGTATCAAGTATGCCGGTCTGCCGTGGGAGCTCGGCCTAGCTGAGACCCACCAGACGCTCGTGTTGAACGATCTCCGTGGTCGTGTCATAGTCCAGACTGACGGCCAGATCCGCACTGGTAGAGACGTCGCAATTGCCTGTTTGCTTGGTGCTGAGGAGTGGGGCTTCGCTACTACGCCTCTCATCGCCATGGGCTGCATCATGATGCGCAAATGCCACCTCGTAAGGATATTTTTACCCACTCACACTTGTTTTGACTGTGCTAACAACCCGATAGAACACCTGCCCGGTTGGTATCGCCACCCAAGATCCCGAGCTCCGCAAGAAGTTCAAGGGTACGCCCGAACATGTCATCAACTTCTTCTACTACATTGCCAACGAGTTGCGCGCCATCATGGCCAAGCTCGGTTACAGGACTATCAACGAGATGGTTGGCCACACCGAGGTGCTCAAGGTCCGCGAGGATCTCAGGAACGCAAAGACCGAGAACATCGACTTGTCGTTGATCCTCACTCCCGCCCATACACTGCGCTCTGGTGTTGCGACATACAACGTTCGCAAGCAGGACCACAAGCTTCACGTGCGTCTTGACAACAAGCTCATCTCCGAGTCCGAGTTGGCCCTCGAGAAGGGTCTGCCCTGCCGCATTGAGTGCGATGTTGTCAACACCGACCGTGCTCTCGGTGCCACCCTGTCGTACCAGGTCAGCAAGAAATATGGTGAGAAGGGTCTGCCGCAGGACACCATCCACGCCAACATTCGTGGCTCTGCTGGCCAGTCCTTCGGTGCCTTCCTTGCGCCTGGTATCACTCTCGAGCTTGAGGGTGACTGCAACGACTACGTTGGAAAGGGTCTGTCCGGTGGTCGCCTGATCGTCTACCCGCCTCGCTCTTCTGTTTTCAAGGCCGAGGAGAACATGATCATCGGCAACGTCTGTCTCTACGGCGCTACCGCTGGTACTTGCTTCTTCCGTGGTGTCGCTGCCGAGCGTTTCGCTGTCCGTAACTCCGGTGTCACTGCTGTTGTTGAGGGTATGGGTGACCACGGTTGCGAGTACATGACAGGTGGTCGCGTTCTCTGCCTTGGAAGCACTGGTCGCAACTTCGCCGCTGGTATGTCGGGAGGTATCGCTTACATTCTGGACATTCACCAGGACTTCGAGGGCAAGGTCAACCAGGAGATGGTTGAGCTCTGCCGCGTTGAGGACCCTCATGAGATCGCTTTCGTGCGTGGCCTGATCGAGGACCACCATCACTACACCGGTTCTGAGCTCGCTGCTCGCATCCTCCTCGACTTCAACCGCGCTCTGCCGCGTTTCGTCAAGGTCTTGCCTACCGATTACAAGCGTGTCATCGAAGAGGAGGCCAAGAAGGCTGCCGAGGCAAAGAAGGCTGCTTACCCGCTTCCGATCATCCCCGGAACTTCTGTACGCAAGTCGGCCACCCCGGACCCGCACGACCACGGCGACAAGAAGGGCAAGAAGAGCGACCTCCTCGACATCGAGGAGAGCATCCAAGACGGCGCCGCCGAGAAGAAGCGCTCCGCTCTCGTTCTCGACAAGACCAAGGGCTTTATGAAGTACCAGAGGCGTGCTGAGAAGTACCGTGGAGCTAAGACCAGGACTCGCGACTGGGCTGAGCTTTCCTCGCGCCTTAACGAGGACGAGTTGAAGTACCAGTCTGCTCGCTGCATGGACTGTGGTGTTCCCTTCTGTCAGTCTGACACTGGTTGCCCGATTTCCAACATCATTCCTAAGTGGAACGAGCTTGTATTCGTATGTATAACCTTCGATTATCACTACAATGTACAACCCAAAGCTAACAATTTCACAGCAAAACCAATGGCAGGATGCCCTCAACCGTCTCCTCATGACCAACAACTTCCCTGAGTTCACTGGCCGTGTCTGCCCGGCGCCTTGCGAGGGTGCTTGTGTTCTCGGCATCAACGAGGACCCCGTCGGCATCAAGTCCATCGAGTGCGCCATCATCGACCGTGGCTTCGAGATGGGCTGGATGGTCCCCACTCCGCCCAAGTGGCGTTCTGGCAAGACCGTTGCCATCATCGGTTCCGGTCCCGCTGGTCTCGCTGCTGCCGATCAGCTGAACAAGGCTGGTCACGAGGTGACTGTCTACGAGCGTTCTGACCGTATTGGTGGTCTCCTCATGTACGGTATCCCCAACATGAAGCTTGACAAGAACGTTGTTCAGCGTCGTGTCGACTTCATGGCTGCCGAGGGTGTCAAGTACGTCACCGGCTGTTTCGTCGGCCAGGGCGACATTACCCTGCAGTCTCTCAAGGAGGACTACGACTCCGTGATCGTCGCGACTGGCGCCACCGTGCCTCGCGATCTTCCCATCCCCAACCGCAACCTCGAGGGCATCCACTTCGCCATGCAGTTCCTGCACAAGAATACGAAGTCGCTGCTCGACTCCGAGCTTGCCGACGAGGCGTACATCTCTGCCAAGGGCAAGAATGTCGTCGTTATTGGTGGTGGTGACACTGGTAACGACTGCATTGGCACTTCCGTTCGCCACGGCGCCAAGAACGTTGTCAACTTTGAGCTGCTCCCGCAACCGCCTGCGCAGCGCGCCAGCGACAACCCCTGGCCGCAGTGGCCTCGCATCTACCGTGTCGACTACGGTCACACCGAGGTCAAGACTCACATGGGCAAGGACCCGCGTGAGTACTGCATCATGTCCAAGGAGTTCATCGACGATGGCGAGGGTCACGTCAAGGGCATCAAGACCGTCCGTGTCGAGTGGACCAAGTCCGCAAGCGGCGGCTGGGACATGAAGCAGGTCGAGGGCAGCGAGGAGATCTTCGACGCCGACCTTGTCCTGCTTTCCATGGGTTTCCTCGGTCCCGAGGAGCAAGTCATGGCTGGCGTCATCGAGAAGGATGCTCGCAAGAACATCAAGACCCCACCGGGCAAGTACAACACCAACATGGAGGGTGTCTTCGCTGCCGGCGACTGCCGCCGTGGCCAGTCTCTCATCGTCTGGGGCATCAACGAGGGCCGCATGTGCGCCCGCCAGGTCGACTCCTACCTTACCGGCATGGGCAGCAACCTGCCTGTCACCGGTGGTATCGTGAAGCGCCCTCCCTACGAGCTTCTCGGCAAGGCCAACGGTGGCCAGCCTGAGCTCATCACCGCCGCTGCCTAAGCGCAATACAGCCTCCACTCACTTTCCTTGTGCATACAAAATCTGCATTCTTTGTTCTCGCGCGCGAATACCCTCGTTGCAAGATACCCCTCTTCTTCACCGGAACATTCTATCTATCTCTCTCTGTCGACTGTTCCACTATTCTACACTCCAAAGCGTTCTTACGACAACGATCATAGACGGAAAATGGGGGCCGAAGACCGCGCCTCTCACGACTCTCAAGCGCTTGTACGATCGGACACGGAAATGGATCTTGGAAGGATGCAAAAAAAATCTTCGGGCTTTTTCTGGTTCAGCTCATTTTTTGGAAATGGGAAATTGTTTTTGCTTACCTTGGCTTTTGGTTGATGTTTGTTTCAAGTTATAAACTCATGTGGTTGGGATTAGCTAGAGCTGTTTTTTACGAGTCAAATGATATTGTTTGTTATTCTATGATTCTTCATGTCGATACGTGAGGACTCGGAGTCTTTTTGGTCAGCTGAGAGCAACGTTTTCTATAAAACGATCTACTCGTTACCCTCCTCAAACCGAGCCAACTTCATCCGCACTTGACGCTTTCGCTGCCTCAGCTCAAGAATGCGCTCCTCTTCCTCGATCTCTTCGAGTTCATCCTCCAGCGCTTTGCGCTTCTTGCTGCGCTCGTCGACACCCGAAGCCGAAGGCGTCTGGGTCGCTTGAACCTGCGCGTCCTGCTCTTCAACTTTGATACGGCGAGGGACGACCTCGGCCTCATCCTCGCTGTCGAAAATGTTGACGACGTCGTTCTCGACCTTCATGACGCCTGGAGTCGCTTCGCGCTCAGGACTTTGTTCTCGTTTCACGGGAGTATCCCCGGTGGTGGTGACATTCGCAATGATTCCAAGCTTCTGCAAAGCACCCCGAGAGCGACCACGGATCGTGAAGGTCATGACTTCTCCCGCAGATCCATGCATCTTGGCGACTGGTCGTTGGTGCGCGGTCTCAGTCCGAGGTCCGAGCCGGAATTTGGGGCCCATCATGAGGTGCCTGGAGTAGTAGTCTCAATGTCAGTGGGAAGAAGAACAATGAGATTCGTGGGCCGACTTACTTGACTGCATGCGAGACGTGGTTGTCGTCGACGACTGCTTTCGCCGAGACACGGGGACCCCGGATAACATCGCATGGGAAGTTGTTTATAATTGTAGTGAGAGGCCGGCCTGTGCCGACGTTGACGCAGCGCCAGATCTTGACGACGATGGTGCCGTATGTTGCCACGGCCTGGTGGACACGGTTGTCGCTCATGGTCACGTTCTCATCTGGAAGAGTCAGTACTCGAGGCTCTTATGAATGTCTGAGAGGGAATGTGCGAAGCGAAGCGTACCCACGAGGAGAGGCGAAAACGCATAGCCGCACTTGACGAGTTGCCTGTCGAGGTGCAGGTTGGTGTGCTCGTTGATATAGCGACCATGGAGGGGAGATTCTCGAGGCACGCCCTCCCTGAGCTGCACGTGAGGGATGACCTGCTTTGAAATGAATTCTCCATCAATGAAGCACTCAATCCAGAGCCTCGCGCTGCCTTTGGCATCGAATTCTTCGCCGAGGTCGACTACAACCACGAAGCGCTTGCCGTCAACTGCTTCGATGTAGGCTTCGTTAGTATTAGCGTTGAACTTGGGCGAGTTGGCGGGCACGGGGTGTTCCCGGAAGCGGTCTTTTATGTAGCGGTCGTCGATGTCGGCGAATGATGCGAGGTACACATCGATACCTTGGTGGCACACCATTTCTCGGGGGCGCGGTGTGTGCTGTATGTTTTGATGTATTCGGGTAGCTGCTCTGCAGAGATGTGGGAAACGAAAGAGTCGGAGCGTTGGGAGTCGTGATAGGAGAGTGAGAAGGGTGGTGCAAATGAGGAGTGTGGTGCAGATGAAGAGTATGTTGCAAATGAAGAGAAGCGGTGCAAATGAAGAGATGTTTGCTGCCTAAGGCTTGGCGTCGCGTGTGAAAGTGAGGTGAGGAAGGAACGGTCGGTCGGCGTCACGTGCGAACCTACTGCAACCATCAACGGCTACCACGACGAGGTGTGGGCCATGGTGCTAATATCAGCAAACTTCGCCGTTCAAACCCATGGGCATGCCAGTGAGAGAGCGCAGCTTCGCGCTCCTGATCTCACCCAAATCGGTTCCTACTGGCGCTCGTATCAGCAACTTCCACCCACCAAAACCCCTGGCGTACCAACGAGAGCCCTCCCCAAAGCCTACCAGCTCACCAAAGTAGTCCTTCGTCAGACATGATATCAGCAAGCGTTCAGGTCGATGCGCTGAGTCTTGGAATCGCAGGCAAGATCGCTTATCGTTGCATGTCAGTCTTTCTACACGTCGTTATTCGTAACACTACAAGGCACTTGACCGCATCAGCGCCTCTTACTGTCGATACAATATCCCAAGGATCAGCTTCGCTGTTCGCCTCGACACTCATGGCGCATACAAGACGAAGCCGGCCAATTCAGGCACCTTCCTCCTACCTCTTCACTCATCCATAGCGTACATCCTGGTATACAGCCTGACCAATGCTTCGGCGCCAACAAGATCGCCCTCTCTGATGAGCTTCGCAATGTCCAGGTTCAACGGACTGTCCGCTTCACCTCCAGCACTCAGCAGCTGCTGCACGGCTTCCAACGAGCTGACCATGCCGTACGCTGGTGTCCATGATGTCTTGAGCAGATCGAGACAGATCTCGCCAGTGGTGAAGTTGACGTTGGGGTGACAGCAGGGAGTCTTGAAGGTTATCGTGGGCGGACTGTTCGGGTAGGTGGATGGGATTGAGAGGTGGAGTGTGAAGATGCCGCCTGAAAGTCTTGTCAGTGATTGAATGCGATGGCAATGGCGCTTCGATGTGGTATACCTTCGTAAGCAGTACCATCAGGCCCTCTCAAGACAGCGGTCAGATGGAATAGATCATCGTCGTTGGTGGGCTCGAGGCGGGTGACGGCAGGTGATGGGTCTTTGTTGTACTGGTCCAGCTCTTTGATCAGGCGCTTACTGGCCATGATGGTCGATTACATCAGCTGTTCATAGCTGAGCATTAGGTATATATATACAGTACTGGTTTGATGCACGGCAGGTGATCGTCCTCGGCTGTTGCAGGCACAGCTCGCGAGACAGGGTTCAACGCAGCCCTATGACTGCACCGCCAAGGTGGCATGCCCATGCCATGCCCGAGCCGCGTTTCCATGTTTCCATCTTCAACCATAATCTTAATCTTATCCTCTTATCCTACACTATCTACCCCTCGGCGCATACTTTTCCTACTCACTAAACCAATCACAACATACTCACGAGCATGGCGGTACCCAAACTGCCCTTCCTATGGCCTATGCTGTTCAGAGCGAGCGAGCAGGCGATACCCATATCCCGAAACATCGGCCGACGCAGGGCCCTGCATACAACATATCGCAAATGCCAAAACAGTACTGTGGCAAGGCGCTACGGCCAGGCAAACGAGCCGCCGCCTTATCTTGGAGGAGGCAAGTCTTATGGTCCCTCAACAACCAAGGAGCAAGACACAGCACTGCCCAAGATTGGCGAGAACTTGCAAAAGGAGGGCGAGGAGAAAATCGACGACGAACATGAGGCTGAATCGCGGAGGGAAGACAACAGAAAGAGAGAGGCAATCACAGTAGAGGGACAGAGCAGGCCTGCCACTCGCGATCCCATGTTCGACGCGATTGAGGCGCAAGCACCCAAGGACCAGAGCACAACCTCCGACTCGGCGTCAACATCAGCATCTGAGTCGAAGTCAAAACCAGCGTCATCTGAGAAGTCTGAGAAGTCAGCAACACCCGAGAACAAGACCACAGATTCGCTGCTCGACACAGTCATGGATCCGGTCAAGCACGAAAAGGACGGACACGGCAAGCCAGCAAAAGAACCAGAGGCCAGCACCTCAATGGAATGGATCAACCCAAACATCACCGAACAGCACACTCCCTCTCTCCAACATCCTCCACACATCGACGCTCCTCGCTACGTGCACCACTTCGACACCTACAGCCTGGTCCGCCGCCTCAACGCTGGAGACTGGACCAAACCTCAAGCCATTACAGTCATGAAGTCGATGCGCTTGCTGCTCAACGACAATCTCGACAAAGCCAGGCGAGCACTGGTCAGCAAGTCTGACGTCGAGAACGAAACCTACCTCTTCAGCGCGGCTTGTTCAGAGCTGCGAACCGAAGTCTTTGCGCGCCGCACCGCCATTCACGAGAAGATGCGCATGGAGCGCGACCAGCTGCAACACGAAGTCGACATCCTCGAGCAGCGCCTAGGACAAGAGACGGCAGGAATGAAAGACGAGCTGAGAGGCATGTTCGACGACCGCAAGATGGCTGTGCGCAACGAGCAGCGCTATATGGAGAGCAAAGTGCAGGAGCTCAACTACAAGATCACTGTCAACCTGCAAGCCGACTCCAAGTCCGACGTCGAGGGTGTACGCTGGGTTCTCACGCGAAGAGTCATCCTCACGCTCGGCATTATTGTCATGATGGTCGTCAGCAGTCTCAAACTGTACTCTAACTCGGTACATGAAAAGGAGCAGGACCGCAAACGTCGCTCGAGGATGCGCAACTCGCAGACTCAGACTGATGACAATAACAATGGTGGTCGTGGACGTGGCAATGGCGACCATGGCATGAATGATCACGGGAAGGGAAGCGTCGTGTTGAACGAAGGCGACAACCCCGCCTTTGTGTCATTGGGTTGAGCGATTTTTTCCTTTGTACATCATCATGCATCGTCTGGTGGAGTTGTTGGATACAGTGGGAAGCATTCAAGGTTCTGGCATCGCCCGTCGGCATAATTCAGGTCCCATTGTCCGGCGAGAGACGGCGAAGGCGCGCATTGATTGATCAACTG
This sequence comes from Cladosporium phlei, assembly GCA_003614995.1. Classification (NCBI taxonomy): domain Eukaryota; kingdom Fungi; phylum Ascomycota; class Dothideomycetes; order Cladosporiales; family Cladosporiaceae; genus Cladosporium; species Cladosporium phlei. The sequence continues at coordinate 28,174 of QZFA01000012.1, forward strand.
GCTGATTTTCTTTTCTTGTCTCTGTTTTTAGAAAGAGTCGATAGATCTCACGAGATACCCCTACAGTCTACACCTGGACTACAATAGAAATCCTTCTTCATGTCACCTACTTACTCCAATCTTTCAGTACATTGTTGTCTTGCACGATCGTGCCGCCCAAACCTATTTCGGACCTATATCTGGCGTACTCGGATGGAAAGCTCCATGTAAGTCGCGACATACATACTCTAGCTGAATATGGACAAGTCAATCGACTCGAGGGCACTATAATAGAGACCTCGACACGGGCCTGTGAGCTATCATCCTCAACACAGTGCCTCATCTTTACTTCCATCTGAAAAGTCCTGCCTCTTCCTCTTAACAAGCCAGCAAACCGCGCTACTATCAACAGGCATCATAAAACCTTCCAGCATCGAAGTTCGGGAGACACGCAGCTTGTGGGAGGTGACACACTGCCGGACGACTCCACGCACCGTGCTTGCTAGGCTATAAGGGTGCTCGCCAGATACTGCGTTGAAAGCCAAAGATCCGCGCCGCCTCCTCTGTCGTGATCCGTACTCGCAGTCTCGTTATCTTGCTCAGCTGAACCTGGTGTTCATTGCTGAACCTGTACAGCGTAGCCAAGTCACATAGAGAACTGGAAAACCGCTTGCCTCAGTAAGACCCTTTCTAAGTAGCTGACACGAGGCCGTTCGGCAGGACGCGTTCTCAGATTGTTTTCTCCCCCTACAACGCACACACATTACGGCACAGAGATCTCACACATCCGCCGTAGCCCGCTCACCATACTTGGCCACGCTGGTGGTCACAAAGAAGAGCGGCCCGAGCTGACGCTGTTGACCACCAGCTCGTGGTCATACCGTCAACATTCGCGAGATCAGGATCATGCTCATCGTGGGAGACGATCGATGCTATGCGACGGAAGTTTTGGGAAAGAAAAACACCGCTATATAAGTGTGGAACCTCGTCTGACAGCGAAACTAGTTGGAAAAGCAGAGATGAGTGGGCATCGGAGAGGAGCGAGTTGCGGTGAGCCCACGGCGGTGCTGCTTTTCTGCGGCGCGGGATCAGGAAAGTCGCTCGCGCAATCGAATGCGAAGATGGTGTCAAAGTCCATCACCACCAACTCATGTAGGAAGGAAAGATAGTGGTACTATCTACCGGCATGGATGCAAGGAACCTGTTGACGCCTGTTGAAACAGAAACAAGCGATCGTGTAGGTGTATATCGATTCACTGGAAGTAGGCAACTGTAACGACAACGTATGCAAGCGAAGGCAGCCTCCAGCCATACCAATTCTCCATCGATGAGACACTTACGAGGCCATGGCCTATCAAACAAAGCAACTCACATACATAGCTAGAACTGATGGTGGTGCTACCTCCCACATAACGCAAAAGTCAACATCAACCTCCTCCAAAACGAAACAGGCGCTCGTTCCGATCGGTCTTTATGTTCTCCTCTCCGTAAGACGTGAAACAAACCCGAGAGCGGGTGATAGTACCTCAATCATGAGGAACGATCTTTGGAGTCTTACGATCGATTGAGCTGCCGATACATCATTGTGATCCATCAAACTTGGAGACAAAAGCCTTCGGTAAAATCGACAGGATGATCAGATCTGGACAGCTCACTGCACCGGATGAAACCACTGAGGCTCACGTCGCAAAGTACGCATCTGAAGTGCGCGACCTAGGTCGCAAGTGTCCCAGTGAGGTGGGAACAGAAGCCATTGAAGCGACTGACGGCATGGAATTGGCTTGCGCAGAGCAGGCAAGCTATGCATCTTGCTACGGCGAGACTTTGTTCGTACTGGTGGGAGATTATGTTCCCGTCTCTGCGAGGTGCGCACCTGGAGAGTATCAGTCCTTCGTACCGAAGCTGCTACCTTCTTCCATATCTCGATACTTCTACTATAGCAACGTTGAGAAGATGTTCTCCACCCCAAGAACTCCACAATCGACCAAACAGTGGTGCTATCTTATCCTTTCGATCGAACAAGACGTTTCCGCGTAGCCTTGATGCAACAAACGGAGCTGCCAGATTCTCCAGATCGTCCTGTATTGAACTGCGACCAAGTCCGATGGTAGCACGGTCAGCAACATCGCTCCAGGGTGTGGAACGTATTCCCTCTCGTACGAGGTTCCATCTTGCAGCAGGCCCGGAACGACGTGCGACTATGCATCTATCGGCCCTTGGTTTTCCTCGATGACCTCGACGGCTCTCTCGTTCTGCTGATCGAGGGTCTGATGATGGACTTCCTTGGTACCATCGACCGGACCCCGATGACTATCGCTCCCACCATGAACAACGGCCGCGGTTTGGTGAAGTTCTCCGTTTTGTCATGTGTTGGAATGCGATCAAGTCGGAAGGCAGTAGGTCTGCTAGATGAAGCGAGATCGTAGAGAAAGTCCAGATGGTATTGCTTGCGACCAGATGGGTTTCGGTCGAGTCGTCGGCAAGCTGCATCTGAGGCATGGTTTCCGGACTCAGTTTGTCGAAGGCGTTGCTGGCGAGGTCTGCAATAGATGCAGTCAGTCACGATTTCTAGAACTCAGCGAGACGTTCGTCGCTCGGGCATGCGGATGAATGTGTAGAACTGTGTTTCTCATGGAAAGCATGTCGTAAACGGACCTCGACCATCGATCGATGGACAGAATGCAATCTGACAATTGTACGATTCGAAAGGATTGACAGAAACGATTGACAAAGCGGAACAGGATTTCATGGACATTGGGACAAAAGAGAAATTCGCTTTCGCAATAATCTACACAGGTGCAGCTGATCGTCCACCATCGACTCTCCCTGGCACGCTTCGTACACAGAGCGCGCTTTTTGTACAGTAAACATCTTCCACTAATAAACCGCGCGTCTGACCAGGCGAGGCTGATGTGAGGGTCTGACTGCAACCACTCCTTTTCACAACTTCCAATCCTTTCCTCTCTTCCTCTCTATCTCATTGCAGAACGCTCAAGAAGGCACAGCTGGTATAATTTATGCGCTCTTCTCGAGGTCGGCCATGATCTTCTCACCCTTGGCGCGGGCAGACGCGAGGTTGCCGACCATGTAGAAGGCACCTTCGGGGAGGTCGTCGGCCTCACCGTTCATGATGGCCTTGAAGGAGGCGATGGTGTCCTTGAGGTCAACGAGGGTACCCTCGATACCAGTGAAGACCTGGGCGACGGTGAAGGGCTGCGACAGGAAACGCTGGAGCTTACGGGCACGCTCGACGGTAAGCTTGTCGGCCTCAGACAGTTCGTCCATACCAAGAATGGCAATGATATCCTGGAGGGACTTGTACTCCTGGAGCATCATCTGGACCTTGGTGGCGGTGTTGTAGTGGTCGTCACCGATGACACGGGGGTCCAACATGCGGGACTTGGAGTCGAGAGGGTCGACGGCGGGGTAGATACCCAACTCGGAGATACCACGGGAAAGCACAGTGGTGGCGTCCAAGTGAGCGAAGGTGGTGGCGGGGGCAGGGTCAGTCAAATCGTCAGCGGGCACGTAGACGGCCTGGACGGATGTGATGGAACCCTCCTGGGTGGTGGTAATGCGCTCCTGCATCATACCCATGTCGACGGCCAGAGTGGGCTGGTATCCGACGGCGGAGGGAATGCGACCGAGAAGGGCAGACACCTCAGAACCGGCCTGGGTGAAACGGAAAATGTTGTCAATGAAGAGAAGCACATCCTGACCTGTAATTTAGTCAGTAGGAGCTCTAAATGATCGGAAAATCGGAAATGCACGGGCCTTGCGATCTGAAATGTTCCTAGGGAAGAAGGTCAGCGTGCGTTCTTGATATGATATGATATGTTGTTGATGTGGTGGTATCTCAAAAGTCCGAGATGACTTTTTGCCACACCTCCGCTGAGAGAGGCGGGATTTGGGGAAACGTGGGAACGGGGAAAACTTACAGCGACAGTGAGACCAGTAAGGGCGACACGAGCGCGGGCTCCCGGGGGCTCGTTCATCTGACCGAAGACCAGGGCGACCTTGGACTCGCCCTCGAGGTTGATGACACCAGTCTCCTGCATCTCGTGGTACAAGTCGTTACCCTCACGAGTACGCTCGCCGACACCGCAGAACACGGAGTAACCACCGTGAGCCTTAGCGATGTTGTTCTGAAAATGTGTCAGTTGCAAGTGCTGGCTTGGAATTTCCAAAGATACTCACGATCAGCTCCTGAATGAAGACAGTCTTGCCGACACCGGCACCGCCGAAAAGACCAATCTTACCACCACGGGCGTAGGGGGCGAGAAGGTCGACGACCTTGATACCGGTGATCAGAACCTCAGCGGCGGTGGACTGCTCGGTGAAGGCGGGGGCATCGGCGTGAATGGGCATCTTCTTCTCGTGCTTGATGGGGCCGCGCTCGTCAATGGGCTCGCCAGTGACGTCGATGATGCGACCAAGAGTACCGGTACCGACGGGAACCATGATGGGGTTGCCGGTGTCAGTGGCCTTGCGGCCACGGACGAGACCCTCGGTACCCTCCATGGCAATGCAGCGGACGACGTTCTGACCCAGATGTTGCTGTTATGAGCGAATCAGCGCCAGTTCCCAACAAATATCCATCCATTTCCATCATCGGGTATTGGGTGTTCACGTACGGCGACCTCGAGGACGAGCTTCTTGCCGTTGTTCTCGGTCTCCAGGGCGTTCAGAATGGCAGGGATCTCCTCGGTGTCAAACTTGACTGCGCACAGACGTTAGCTGGCTGTTTCTCCCTTCGCGCGCAGAGGTCGAGGTGGCGGCGCTGTTGAGGTGGCGATGGACATACCGTCGACGACGGCACCAATGACCTGGTGAATTCTTCCATCCTGGCCGGTGGAGGTGGTGCTGGCGAAGCGCTGGACGGCGGGGGCGAAAGACCTGACGGGCGTGGCAGCCGGGCGGAGCGCCGCGGCGCGGAGGGTCCTGGCAACACCGCTGTGGGAGGAAAGTCATCAGTATTGGGGTCAATGGCATCTCGGGATGTTGGTGGCGTACTTCTTGAGCATGTTGGCGGTGATGTGGGTGGTATGGGTGGAGAGGAGAGGGAGGTGTAGCTTGAGAGAGGTTGACGGGCAAGGGAGAGGTTTGCGGTTCAGATCGGAGCTCTTCTCGCGCACGGAAAAGGTGCACGTCCTCGCCTCCGGCGCGCTTGGCACGTGCAGCTTCGACTCTTGGATCCAGCATTTCAGGTCCCAGGGGAAATGTTGATTCCGCGAGGAAGGCACGCAAACTTTAACATTGTGAAGTGAAGTATACTAATATCATCAACTGTTTATTTCAACTGATGATGGTCGATTGCAAGCACATACCGTCGCAGCCAAAGCATGTGCAACCTAACACAGCTCATCCCAATGAGCTCAGGAGGTCTAGCGCGCGGGCTCTAACTGTCTAGCACCGCTCTGCTAGCCAATTGGAATGGCAGCTCATGAGCGCTGGCGCTCATCGAGATTCGATGCAGCTATATATGAGAGTGCGAGCTGAGTTGTTGCATGTACCTATACCTATACCTCTACCTTTTGGCAACACGTCTCAATCGCGTATCATTATCCGTCAGCTTTTACCCGAGACACGAGTGGCTCACTGTGTGGTGGATATGTTTAACGCAAAACATCTCGTGTGTTGACGCAAAAAAAAAACAAAAAAAAAAAAAAAGGATCGCCATTGCGAAAGGAAAAAGTATGTTCTTCACAGAAGGATTCGGATGGACGGACGAAATAATGCATCCACAGCCTCATCGGAATCAAGGTTACCTGCTACCTCAGCCACTTAGCGAGAATATCTAGAGTCTCCGGGTGAGTGTGGGTATTGCAGCTCCGAGACGCAGACTCGTTTGTGTGTGAGAAGCCGTAGCAAGAGAAGCAACAAAACGAGTCAAGCCAAAGGAAATGCCAGCCACTTCAAATATAGAGACAGAAGGCTTCACGGTTCATCGTTACGAGGTATGGCAACACGTACAAGACACTGAGATTCTTCCGGATGTACATATACTATCGGTTTCAGTACACTCAAACCGTTACTATGCCATTAAGAGAGCAGATGACAACACGTAGATTCTCCGATCAGATGCTCATACTGGCGGATGTAGTACATCCTACCAGCGATAACACCAGTGAGAGTCTTCAGTTCTACATTTAACATCTCCGATAATCAGGTGTAACGATGTGTTCATACCATCGGCTTCAGAAGACTCAAACCGTTACTGCGTTAGTGAGAGTGCTATCAGACCTACAACAAGTTTAAATCACGTCAGATTTGAATGCAACACTACCTCCATACATGTACACTGCTAGTATAGGAAACGGTATCTCTCAGCGGCATCGTAGGATTAGTTATAGGCGGAGGCATCAGCTATCACCAACTTTTCCACCAAGGCACAGCTCTTAGAAATAGTGTATCTCACGGGATATTAGAGCCAGTCGCAGTTAGAAGTGTCAGGTATTACCGCATGAGATTCGACTTTTTACGGAGATGTCACAATTGGAAAAGATGTGATCCCAGTGGCGAGGTAGAGTCAATTGTATGTGGATGTGTTAGGAATTACCTCGTGAGAGGTACGTCGCGATTGTCGGTCGCCTTCCCCTTCGCCTACTAGAGTTCCTTGCTCGACTGTACTGGAGTCGACCAACTGGTGAGATGGTCCTCAGCCTCAGGCGTATTCTTGCAAGAAGACGGTGATCGCAAACGATGGCCAGCATTTGGCATGACTGCCCAGATTCCTAGATCCCGGTGTGCTCCCAACCTCATCGAGAGTTGATTACGTCTGCCATTACAGTTGAAGGCCGTCGTGGCGGCGTGCGCAGCGTGGGAGTCCAATAGTGGTGACTTTTGTTGGAGAATCCGTCGGCAGTACTGCTGAGATGCGTGAGAATTCGTGAGATGACTTGATTGCTAATATCCAAATTTTTCCATGCTGTCACTCTTCTCATGTCGATGTTTTAGTAGACAGACTTTCCTTGCCGGAGGAGTCGCCGTTGAGACGACCCTGCTTCCAACTCCACCACGGCCCTCCCGCGACGCATCTTTCCTCTTTGGGACAAACACATGCTGTATACATGTGAGCCCACCTTATCATCCTTTGACTTACTCACGAGCTGCTCACCTCCTGGCGCTCGGCCGAGACCATGGATGAAGTCGAGAACCCTGCTCTGCCCGCCGCGGACGAATCGAGCCCAACGATACCGCCCGTAGCAGACGACACTCAAATCGCCGTCCCGTTGGTCTCAGCAGAGGAAGAGGAAGCCATCCTCCCGCCTGGCCCAGAAGATCCAGAGGTCCCGCCGCCCAAACCTCCTCGCCCGATACTGAAACGAGAAACTAGCACTGGCTCTGCACTCCCGCCTCAGCAACTTCCACTGGCACCGCCTGTTGCAGCAGCCGAGGAATTCTCTCAGGATGCGCCGGACTCTCTCACTCTCGCGGACCTCAAGAAGCTCCGTAAGGATTTCCCCAACCCGACCACACAGGTGGACAGAGAGCAGCTCCTCGACTATCGCCGCGTCTACGATTTCGAATACCAAGATGCTCAGTCCTTTCCTGCCGAGTTGGAGGAGTGGTTCAGCTACAGCGAGGAAGAGAACATGAAGCTTAGGCGTTGCAAGGCGGCGTTCGACGAAGGGTGGCGCTTTCCAGGCAAAGGTGGACAAGAGTGGCTAGAGGTCACTGAAGACGAGAGGAGAACATACGTCAAGACACAGATCGAGGCATTACGGCATGGCGAAGAAGAGGCGGTGATCGCTGCGCTGCAGAATCTCACATACATTGGCTTGGGCGTCTGGGAGGAGACTGCCGGAAGGAAAGACGGCCATCCGCTCACGGGCCTTTTCAAGGACAGCGACGGAGCAGGACCTAAGCTGGAGCAATATGCGTCTTCCAACCTCCAGATTCAGTGGATCGTGAGCATGGTTGACACGCTGCGATCTTGCGGTGGTTTGGACGCCATCTACGAGACTCTTAGGAAGATATGCGACGACGACTTCCAATCCGCGCCTTCAGACATGCCTGGACGAACTGAAAGCTTACCGCGGAGGGCAGACGAGAGCATGGAGCTGTGGTGCTGCCTCACGCTCATGTATGTCTTTGTAGAAGTTGCACGCACAACTGAGGGACCGGATGGTCAGATTTTGAAGAACGACATCCTCGCTCTGGAGCCGAACTTCTTGAACTACCTCACACAAATCGTTGCGCGGCTACGCTGGGACGAGACTGCGCCAATTCCGCTGACGAAGATGCTTTTGCTGGCGTGGAAAACGATCATCGTGTCATTCGGCGGCATCAAGGATATTGACCATATCAAGAATACACTACGCGAAGACAAGGACGAGATGGACGCCCGTGGAAAGCCGATAATCACCGCTTCACCTCTGGACTACCACCTTTTCCGGCAAGAGATCAACTCCAAGTACCCTGCATACCAACCACCTGAGCCTTTGTTCCCTCTCGAACCAGAGAACAACAGCATTTTGCCTCCGCTCAAGCATCGCCGCCCAAGCGCGGCCGTGTCCGACACGTCCTTCGCCAGCGCACCAACTGCGGGCACCGGCTCGATCATGCACCAGCCTGTTCATATCGCTACACCTGCGCCATCGCCCCCTCCTTCACCCGGCGGCCCTGGCAAAGCTGGCAAGAAGCAAAACTATCAGACCAACCAAATGTTCCCATTCCTCTATCCTCCACTCGACGAGAACAGCAACGAACTCGGCGGCAAAGGTAGCACCGAGCTGCAAGATGCGCTGGTGGGTAGACGATGGGAAGGCACAGATATTCCAACCAGCATCCTCGAAGCCGCAGAGCTGTTTGCTAAGCGGATGCGGGCGACAAGAGGCATGAAGCAGCTTTGGGAGACGAGAGTAGATTACATGAAGTATGAGCGAGGCTGGAAGGGCGGAGCAAATCTTGACAACAACGATGTTGATGAGTTCGAGCTTGTGCCAGAGCCCGAAAAAGAGGAATCCGCTAAACAGGGCGAGCCATTACCCCAAACAGACGAACAGCGTAAGCTTACAGCCGTCGACAACTATTACCGCGACTCTTTGCCGTACTTGCAAAGTGTTGTAATCGTGTTACTGAAGGCAGTGCTGCAAAACGTGACAGATCTTGTTACCAAAGGGAACGGCCAGAATGGGCTTCAAGCTGGGTTCCAGTTCAACGAGCCGAACGGCGTCAACGGCTCTATTAGGCCCGTTGAGAATGGCAATGGTCACTTCGACGGTGGCGAGAACACAACCGAAGAACTGGACAAGCTGCGCTCGCAAGAAATTGCAGCAAAAGCCCTGAGTGCAGTTCTTCTGCTCTTACTCAAATGGTTCAAGCTTAACCACATCTTGCAATACGAGTACTTGACGCAGCTGCTGCTCGACTCGAACTATGTCCCGCTGATCTTGAAGCTGTGGCAAACGCACGAGATCGGTCGCGCTTGCCACTACCCACTTGAGCGACCAGAGGCAAACTTCTTCCACTTCTGCCAAACCAACTCACTTCAAGGCCCACCCAGGGCCAACGAGCCGGCGGAGAAACAAGACGAATCCGACGATGATGCTGCGCCTCCACCCATCAAAAGGAACCGCGACGAAAACGAAGAAACCGCTTTCCCTCCAGAGCCAGAATACAGCCACCCACCAGAAATCGACGAGCTCGGCTACCCACAGACACCTCTCCCTTCCGCGCCGATAACCACATACTCATGGCGCAACGTCTTCACCGCCATCAACTATCTGCGTGTCCTGCAGAAAATCACCCGCCGCAAAACTCACCGCAGTCTGCTCCTGGTCAGCTACAAATCCTCCATCCACTTGAAAAAGACCCTCAAGATTCCTGTCCACCCTCTGCGCTACTACACCCTCAAGCTCTTCAAATCGCAAGTGCCCTTCTGCGGCCGCAAGTGGCGCCAGGGCAATATGAAGATCATCACCGCAGTCTGGCTTTCCGTCCCCGCCGAGCTTCGCGACGACTGGCTTTCGGGCGGCGGTGGCGGCATGGGCGGTGCTTGCATTGGCGACGTCGACGGTACTGTCGAAGACGCTTTGCCTCTCGAGCAAAGCCTAAGGTCCCTGACTCACTGGTGGAATGTGAGGAACTACAAGGAGGCTATGGGAGTGGATGAGAGTCTGATGAAGGAAGAGGATGTGGACTTCTTTGAGCGCGAGTTGGAGAAGTTGGATATCGCCAAGGTCATGCTGGGCGAGGAGGAAGGCGAGGGCGATGGTGTTTGGAATGGCCCCGTGGAGGGGTATTGAATAACCATCCTGAATGAAAGCTACGTACATGCCTCATAACAATTTTCTCATCAATATTCCACAGGATTAACTGACAGTGCGTCCTGACATTGTTTCTACCGGCAGCAAGTCAACTGGAGTGACGACTCAAACACACAGCTTTTCATATCGAGCCTCACTAATGGCCGGGGCTGGCGATCAAGTTGTCGAGACCGTCACAAGTAACGAACTCCGAACTTCTATATCTGCCAACAGGCGCCGTCGTCACCGTGATCGACGCTTTCCGATAACAGCCACGAGGATACAGAGATGGCGAGACCACTAAGAGAGCGGAGCCGACCACGATTCCTCACCGGTTCGAGCATCTCCGTACGGTGGTATCAGCGACTTTAGTACATCGAAATCATGGCGAGACCAGCGAGAGAGTACGACGGTGTTGCCAGCATCTCCGAGGCCCAGATATCGGCCGATGGTAATATCAGCAACTCTCGTACACTAAGACTGCATCGATGCCAGTGAGAGAGCACACATCAGATCCGAGTGAGTGTCTCCGACATCCGAGGGTCAACGCAAGGAGGTTACAGGGTTAGGTGAATCAACAGGATCAGTCAATCACTGAAATCATCCGCAATGAAGTTTGTGCGGAGTGCAAGCACTCACCTCACTTCAGTTCCGCTAGCGCCGGCAAATCCCGCGACGTCACCCGGCACAGTATATCAACGCGGAAACTTGTAATGAGGTTACTGTCTACTTCGATGGTTTGCGTGACGCAGTTGGAGCGCGTCGCAACTCGCAATCAATTGAGAGTCTCTAACCTGCGGAGTTCGAGCCTGTGCTCCTGGGAATTGTCTTGGGGACCTCATATCGTTGAGACATTTGTTTAGGATTACCGGTCCTCCCCTCTGCATGTCCTAGGAGATCACACAGGATAGGTTTCCGTGGGCGCTTCTCAAGAAGTATTGAATAGCAGTCTCCATTTGATTAGGATCGCACCATATGATCCATTCTTTCTTTTCTTTGTCACTCAACAGGGCAGTACTGGTAAAGTCATCCCATTGTTCTTCAACATCAAGATTGTCACGGCACGGCTTTATCTCATCGCTCTTTTGCCACCACCCGAACGATCGGCCTCTCACTGTTGTCTGCACCCAACCAAAGCATGTCGGGTCTACTGTCTAGAGACAAAATCAGTATCACTTGCTCACACGTCAGACCGAGCCAAATACTCACAATGCCCTGCAGCATCCGCAAACGTCCTTGTCTTGGTGATCAACGACATATCCAGATCTGCAACCAACAATTCCTCCCCGCCTGTCTTCGTCGTCGCCAGAACACGACCATCCGGTCCAAGGATGACAGATTTCCCAACAGCAGCCGAACCCATGATAGGACTGCCAACAGTCCCCATCAGCTCAAGCCCAGCCTGCGTCAGCAGAGTCGAAGCGTGCAGAACAAACGTCTGGCTCTCCATCGCATACGCGCGCGAAGCCGTCAAACACCCCTCGTCGCTCATGGAATAGAACCCAGGCGAGCCGTCCATGAACGGATCAAGAGGCGGCCACGCGCCAACATGAATCTGCTCGCCCTGCGAGAACGTGTAGAACTTGAGCAGAGGCTGGATGTGCTCCCAGCAAGCGAGACTCCCGACCTTACCGACCTCAGGGACGTCGACGACGGGAGCCAGGCATTGGCTGCCGGTAGCGTCGCCGAAGATCGTTCGCTCCATGTGCGTCGGCTTCATTTTGCGGCGCTTCATCGCCACTTGGCCGGTGGACGAGATCAGGGCTTGGGCGATGTAGACGCTCTCGCCGTCTCGCTCTGAGAAGCCGAGGGAGACTGCGATTTGGTGCTCGGCGGCGGCGGCTTGGATGACGGCGAATTCGGAGCTGTTGACTCGGAGGCTGTTTTGGACGTACTTGACGCCGAGATCGAAGTCGACGGGTCGGCTCCTGTTCATGTCGGCGTTAGCTTACAGCACATCCTTCGTCTTGACCGAGTAGCAAAGAGACTTGCCAGATCCACGCCGGATAGCCTGGAATCCAACACTCGGGAAATGCTACGATCTTAGCCCCAGCCTCGGACGCCTCTTTGATGATGTCGCAGGTCTTCTGAACAGCTTTGGTGAGATCGAGCCATGCCGGCTCATGCTGAGATACTGCGACGCGGACGGAATCGATTGTGTTGCTCATGTTTTCGGAAGTGCTATGCAAAGAGTGGTGTTGTGAAGGACGAATGCGATGTCGATCGGAGCCGTCATTCATATGACCCGCCAGCGAGATATCTAGTCGCGGGGTCTAGGTTTAGATCTATTGGTCTGTTTCGCGGAAACGCTCCTTTATTCCGCTGATTGTCTCCTCTCTTCTCGTGTATTTGTAGATAGGGTAAGGTAGTTAGACTAGTTCATATGGCCCTGGAACCTAATAACTACACGAGGGTTCCTGCTTATCTCAAACCCCGCTTTGCAGTGCCGACCCATCGGCATTCACTTACATACAAGTTACCGCTCAGCCGCGTTGCCACCGCTGCCCAAAGGATTCAAAACGAGATTGGGAAGAGAGCCTGTAAGTATTCGTCTAGGCTCAGCTTTTTCGTAATATTGGTTTCTCTCGGTGGGCAATCCTGCAGCAATCATGTCTACCGCAGTCCTCGAGCCAGCGATTCCCGAGCATCTAACTACGAAACGAACGATCCCGTCCAGCCTACCTCCGAACTACCAACCGCCATTTCCTGCATATGCTGCCAGATTCCCCAAGTCCTCCAAAGGTCTGGCCATGGCAGTCATCGGCTTCCAAAAGAAGACCGAAGTATTGCACTCTGACGATGATCGGAAGAAGCTCGTGAGCTTCATGAGCCAACAACTAGGCGACGAAACCCCTCACCATTGGGATCTGGCCACCGTAGTCGACAAAGAGGGTTACCGCAATATCACAGCCATCGCGTACTGGAACAGCGTTTCCGAACACAACACCTGGATCGACAAAAGCGGCTTCCGTACTTTTTGGAAAGATTTGAAACCCACCAGAGGGATAGGATGGTTCATGGAAGTCTTCTCTCCCTCGATGGATCGACTGGAAACGGTCTTCTCCGACAACGACGTCCCCGAAGGTATAGCGCACATGCGCGAAAGCGTCAGTGGCTCTCTGCAGGAGCATGTATATTGGGGTTCGATGCGTGACAGACTCCCTGCGTCGCAGACAGATGCTCTCGTCGGTGACCAGATGTCACCCTCGAAGGGGGAGAAAGTGTCGGACGCGGAGTCCAAAAGGATCCGTGTCGCTGGCAGGAACAACCTGGCTATGATCCGCTCTGGCCAAGATTGGTCTAACACGAACTCGCATGAGCGTGAGCTCTATCTGAAGACGATGCATCCTGTCCTCATCAAAGGTATGGAGTTCCTCACGCATGAAGGCTCTGCCGTTGGATGCTTTAGCAACCGGTTCATGGAAGTCGTTAACATCGACGGTTCCCCTGAGCCAACGGATAAAACTTTTGGCCTCGGATATTTCGATGACATGGCATCGTTGGAAGGATGGAGCAAGCAACACAAGACCCATCTTGACATTTTCGGGAGGTTTATCCAGTATGCTGCCGAGCTACAGAATAATGTGCAGCTGAGGCTGTTCCATGAGGTGATGGTGGTGCAGCCAGAACAGCAGTTCTTTGAGTATGTTGGTTGCCATTCTGGCACTGGTATGCTGGCCTCTCTCTGTGGATGAGCTATGTATTGCCGTTCGAAACCCGATGATCGACGTGCTTAATATGAGCATTGCCAACGAACATGCGATCCTTTGCCGCAGACAGGTCTCAAAATCCTCTTCCGAACCCCGCTCCGTAGAAGAAATTCAAGCCGTTCTCATCGATATCCGGCCACTGATACATCGGTACTGTCCCGTTCGTGCTCCTTGTTTGCTCACACCATGCGTTGTAGTCGTTGATCTCCGAAGCGGCTTCGAAGCCTAGTTGCTCGCTGTCGAAAGGCACATCATCCTCCAGGTGAGGCCAGCACAGCTTGACGGTGATCTCCCGACAATTCGAACTGTTGGGGCAAAGATCGGTCATCGCTGCCATGACTGCGATGGATGAACGGATCTGCGCACGCCAGTCGGGCGCGAGAGAATGTTGCGGGTTTTGACGTAGGCAGTGAAGGGGTATCAAGGTTGCATGGAATAAGAAGTAGCTGTGATGGTGGTGTTAGCTTGGCGCTTCTCCATCACAATAGATTTTCGCGGAATTGACAACTTACAGGACATACCACGCCCCGAGTCTTTGCTGAGATCGCGTGGTCCAGTACTCCTCAATAGACATTATAGTCTCTTTGGCTGCATCGAGACACTTGAACACTGCCAAGTTCTCGGTACTCGAAGAGCCTCGCTCGGTGTGTGAAGCAGACCCGATGGCCCAACGAATAAGGAAAGGTCTGTACATCACAATGCGGAGATTCCGATATCTCCACTTAGTGATGCCCAGTCCCAGTGCGTACTTGGAGCCGTCCGGAGGAAAGACGGAGTAGTATGATGGGATTTGTGCAAGCCAAGTGCCGATGTTTTCATCGTCCAGAGCGATAAGCTCCGCTGCAGTCGGGAATGGTCTGCCGATGAGACGGTCGTAGACACTCATGGTCTTGAGGTGGTATGAAGATTGGACCCGAAGATACGTGTAGAGGGTCAGCCCTTCGATTTCGGGAGGAGATATTTCGGAATCGGATAGAATGTCCTGAAGTGGAGTCAGTTCACATGTTCTTTAGATGATGCTGAGTTGATACCGACCTCTTCGTGTACGTTCTTGGGCAACGCAGTCTCCACACCAGCTCTAGGCCAGCTTAGTGGCCTGCCGTATGATACAGTCGCTCCAACATCAAGAACACAGAGCGTCCACCATACTCTTCGTCGAATCTCGACTTGGAGTGGTGAGATATGTCCTTCTTGATAATCTTTGTGCAGACCGAGGCCGATGGCCAATCGGACCGCGATACCACTGTAATTGTATCCAGTATTTGGTTTGTTGCGCTTCTGTAAGTAAGTTGCGGACAGAGCGAAAGCCTGCACAAGAGTCATGTTTCCAACCTCGAGGTTGTCTGCAAACAGACTCTTCTGCGCTTCCTGAAATATCGACACATCTGTAGCATCAGCGCTGTTGCTGCTGGCGAACGAACCCAGTGCGGCTACAATATTTGCAAGCATCACCCACTTGTCGTTGTCGTGACGAGGCAGTACATTTGCGTACTGCGCACGGAAGGTAGGTTCGTGTATGATAGGAAACGTCGGATGGTAGAACATGAAGAATGCGTCGAACATATTCTCGACGGCCACACGGGTTAGCATAGTTCGACTTTGGGCCCACTGTGATTGATCGAGGCGCCGTTGGAATAATGAGTCGTACTGCTGCCACTGTGGTCCTGCTGGGGTGCCTTGTCCGTCACGATCAGATGACAGTACTTGACGGAGGAGAGCAGCTCCAGACACTGCTCCAAGATACCCTCGTCTCTCACCGACGGTCAATGAAGCCATGCCATCCATGATTGTTTGAGGGACGCCCCCTACATCGCCGCCTGGACCCAAAGACCATGGAGATTCTTGCTCGTTCCATTCGAAATCGTCAGCCGTAGCAGGATCAAGGTCGAATGAGTCGTCTGGAGATGTCTGGATGACTGTGACTGACGTGAGAGTTGTCGAGCTATCATCGCCACCGTACTGAACGTCGTTAGTCGGTTGCGAGGGTAGCGCCGAGTATGACAGCAGATTCGTTGGTGCAGTCAACACTGAGGACGGCATTTCAGCTGGCGCGACCGGACCGTGGGTTGAAGGTGTCGCGGTTGGACTTGCAAGGGGTATGTGAGCCTGAGGAGGTATCGCTGATGTACCGTCTAAGAACTCATCAAGCTGTTGGCGACTGAACTGGCTCCTCAATAAAGCTTCGGCTTTCTCCAGCCGGTTCTCCAAGATTGTGAGCTGCCTGGCCGTGTGTCAGCCAAAGATGACAGATCGGAGCTCTCAGGCTGGGTAGAGGCCAGCGTACTTGCGTGTCAAGCGCGTCCTGCTATGTTTGTCGTACAGACAGTGGCGTCTGTATCGCTGGCACACCGCGCACTCGGGCATGCTGCCATCGCATACCACCCTCCGCCGGCGACATTCCCGACATGCTTTACCGTCGTCAGCCTGTGCGGTCTGCGAGGTTGAGGGGGGCGGTACAAGCGATTGGGAGCGTTTCATCGCATTTGATTGCGAGCCTTGTGTCCCACCGACTTGACCATGGAAAGCCAACTACACGCGAATGATGTTTGTCGTGTCTAGAATGTAAGCAAGTGTCGAGGCCAGGTTGGGTGGAAGTATAACCTCAATAGTCAAATTGCGGAGAAATGCATACCCTAGATGCGGAAGGATCGGGCCCGTATTGCCTAGCCTACATGTGGCCTTGATTACACACATGTATGCTTCACGCGAATGCTGTAGATTCGCACTAAGTCTATGAACAGTATGCGTGAAAGGTGCGTTTTTTTGGATTTGTCGACCACCTTCGGTCTTTCTAGAAGCCGTGTAACTTTCCACGTTAACCAAAGAATGTTCAATGGAAACCTTGATTCCTTCGAAGTCACTCAGTCCATCTGTCGCAAGAATTCCGTAGTCTCCTACAATATATCCAATGCATACATTTATCTCTGTAGAGCTGACTCGGAGAAGGGTACGATCGCAATATGCCTGGTACTTCAGAGCAGCAATAATATGTCATATTCACGCATCGACTTCATTGCTCCGGGGAGTTTAAATTCAGAGATTCCTTGGCTTTGTCCACGGCCTGCGGCTTTGTACAGACCAGGTGTGCTGGACCTCCCAGCGAGGCATGTCTGCAGGATACCTGAGATGGCATTGGAGTTGGTCATGGAAGCCTCATGCCGAGATTCCGGCACTCGTTCGATTCTATTTCTGGCCGGCAAGTTTGCAAAGTGAGATGGTTGATAGTAGCCGTCTTCCATAACAGAGGGAGGCGATTTAGAGACAACGAGCAGCTATTAGGCGAAACCATACAGCTTGAGGTTTGGCCCAAGTTCAATGCCTGTAGTTACCTTCAGAGTTGCACGAAAGTGTATGTTGATCGCCAGGCAGGCCGTTGTTGAGGCTCGATGTGAAGCTATTCGATCATCCCAGGCTCGCGCAAAGACTATGGTAGTCCTTGCAAAGGTGGACGCAGGAAGAAAATGGGCGGATTCGGCGGCCTTTTGTGTCTTGTGAGGATCGACTCGGGCCTCGCCAAAGACTCGACTTGATGTCAGGCGAACAGTCTTCAGGTATCCAGTCGCCCATGTACAGACTCGAACGGCTCAAACCTGAAGCTGCACACCCTCCGTTCATGCTAAGGTTTGTGGAAACAGTATCTCACTGGCATCAGCATGTTGACAGCGGGAGACGGATGCTGATGTTACCGTTTACTGACGTGTGATCCAGCGAGATACCAGTATCCGGTTCCTGCTTTCTCGCTGGTATAGAGCGTGACTGGGCGTACGAGAGTCGCTGGTAGCACCGGAACATCAACATACTTTAGCAAGAACTGAGGGCCGACTTGACTGAGAGTGTCAGCATTGTTGGCCAATGAGCAAAAGATGTGCATTCGCTGGCATGAAATGATCCTGCCCACGGGTCAATCTAATGAGCTGACAGTCAACCCTTCAGGCTTGGAAGTGAATTCGTGTTGTGATGGAGAGGAAAGAACGCCACCCAGCCACTTTGATTGGTGGTCGAGAGACGACCCGCCCGCAACGGCAGGATCCATCCGCTACGCTCGTTCTGGCAACACCACGACGAGCCAAGACCGAGAGCTCACCTCGCCAAACCTCGCTAACCTGCACAGATTCCTTGTCATCAAGCCAAGTCGGCCATGCTTCAGAGTCTGCAGTCTTGCCACACGCCGAGTATGTGGTTAGCCATGTGAGTGTGGGTGAAACGTGGGTGAGCCCATGGAGACTCCAAGAAATCCCCAAGACTCGCAAAGTCAACCTGCAGGAGGATTGACCTACAGTGCCGCACAGCTTGTATATATACTGCCGGTAGGTGGTGCTGGGACAAGCAGCCTATTATCTACATCAGTCTTCGTTCTCTCCCACTCGAATTACCGACTTTGGCGTTTTTTTCGCCGTTCTTGTCATCAGCCACCATGACTTCCGAAGGGATCTCGAAGGCGGACATGCCTACCACAGCCACAGAGCATATGCCCGATGACAAAAACATGCCTTCCTCCAAACTCGCCGGAGCAGCAGGGTGGGCGCCAGAGAAGCGTGCCGCAGTCGAAAAGAAGATGAAGCGCAAGCTCGACGCCCGATGCTCGCTATTCGTTCTCATATACGTGATGAACTATCTCGACCGCAACAATATTGCCGCTGCAAAACTGCGAGGCCTGGAAGCCGACCTTAATCTCAATCAACAACAGTATCAGACTTGTCTCAGTATCCTCTACGTCGGCTACATCCTGATGCAGGTACCCTCGAACATCCTCATGAACCGGATTCAGAGGCCCTCGCTTTACATTGGCATTGTCATGCTCCTCTGGGGCATGATTTCGACGTTGTCTGGTATCGTTACGGGCTTTTCTGGCATGGTAGCGACTCGTTTCTTCCTTGGATTCGTCGAGGCGGCATTCCTGCCCGGAGCGCTTTTGATTCTCAGCAAGTGGTACACCCGCCGCGAGCTCACGACCAGAAACGCGATCCTATTCTGCGGAAATCTGATTTCGAATGCATTTTCGGCACTGGTCGCAGCGGGTGTGCTTTCGAACATGCAGGGTATACTAGGACATGCCGCATGGCGCTGGTTATTCTTTATCGAAGGCGCGGCGACCATGGCTATTGCTATTGCCGCTGTCTTCATCCTTCCTGACCTCCCAACCAATACCAGGGGCTTCACAGCCGACGAACTTGAGGTCGCTCGACTCCGTATGACAGAGGACGTTGGTCTTGCAGATGTGGACCCAGAAGGCTTGGGTACCTTCGGCGGTCTCACCATGGCCCTAAAGGATGTCAAGGTGTACATCATGTGCATCGTGTTCACAACATACGTGATCGGTCTATCCTTCAACGCTTACTTCGTGAGTTGATGATTTTTCCTGTTTCATGAGAATCAGCGCTAATGATTTCCTGCAGCCTTCACTCACCAAGACTCTTGGCTTCGGTTATGTACCCACGCTGCTCATGAGCGCACCTCCATGGGTATTCGCATGTCTGTTCTCTGTTGCAGTTGCCTGGAGTTCCGACAGACGCCAGGAGAAGGTAATTTGCCAAGCCCTTGAGAGAAGGACACGAATGAATGCTGACATTTGATCCAGTTCTGGCATATTGTCGGACCTATCTGCATGGGCCTCGTCGGCTTTATCATCTCTATCTCAACCACCGTCGTTGCCGCGCGCTATATTGCGCTCTTCCTCCAAGCAGGCTCATACGCTGGGTACGTTGGCAACTCCAAGAATTACTTCCAAGGCTTTCCGCTAACAATTTCCCAGCTTCATCGTCTTCTACTCATGGATCAGCTCATCCTTCCCTCGCCCTCCCGCCAAACGTGCAGTAGCGATCGCTCTGATCAACGCTTTCAGCCAGACCGGCAACATCATCGGCTCGTATGTCTGGTTCGACGAGGCAAACTCGTACCGTGCGAGTTACGGCATCGTCACCGCCATGTTCGGTATCACGATCCTGGGAGCGTTCGGGTTCAGACTCATGCTCTCGAAATTGAACAAGCAGTTGGAGGAGCAGGAGGCGTTGCCGGATGCTGCGGAGGAGACGGAGGATGAGAGGCTGCGTATTAGCAAGGGCTTCCGGTACTTGGTGTAAAGGTTGGATGGAGGTTATGAGGTACGATTGCTGCGGGTTGCATTGACCTTTTCATATGCAGATCGAAGATTGCTGAGAAGCTGTCAAACCCTCTCTCGCACCAAAGCAGGCCAATACCTGTGACGAAGTAGCGACGTGCACCCATGTGCCACTGAGATACGGTGTTTTCAAGCCTGATATTTCAATGGAAGTGCCAGTTCGGACATCGACCGAGGCAGCTGGTAACACCACACCATCCACACATTGCCACTGAGATGACGATACTGATGTCGATGTTGGACTCACTGCATCTCAGAGGATGATCCCCTCGCTTGATGTACAGAGGCTGATGGTACCACCACATGTACTCGTTGAGACAGTGTCGTTATCAAGAGGCTGAGGTCTGTTGATTTAGTAAATCTCGCTGGCTCCGCTGTGTTTATAGCACGCTAAAGCTGCAGATACCACCGCTAAAAAATGTCCAATCCAGTGAGATACGGGAGTTCAAGCTTTAGTATCTTACTGGTAGGAAGATCTCGACATACATGAAAGTCGCTGGTAACACCATAAGGAATCATCGAACCCAGCGAGATACTGTAGTTATGTCGGTCAATGTTATGGCCATACACAATCTCAACCGTTCCATCATCACGATACATGACCCTAACCCTACTAACCCATTTTTGAAACATCTGATGCTGGTACATGATTGCTATTCGTATATTTGGGAGCCATCACATGCCCTTATGAATTTCTCATGTTATACGTTATACACGCGTTCCAAATCTATCAGCTCTGCTGCATCAGACAGACAAAATACGCTTTGTTAAGGAAGTGAGGACAGGATGTGATAACAAGGCTGATAAAGCGACATCCTTTTTACAAGAACGACCGGATCAAGTGAAGAATGCCACGTGATTGCAGCGCGTGTTCACGCATGTCTGTCAGTAGTTCATGCAGCAAACTGATGACCATCAAAGTGTCTTAGCGCGTGCATGCATGATAGCCTTCACTCACTCGCCACATCAGTCACTGACCTTCATCCATCAGTTGATTGCGCAAAAGGAGCGCTTACATAACTTAGCCTCGCCACTAGAAGACAGCCCACCTTTGCCCTTGCTCACCTTCTTCCCCACGCCGCTTCTGCCTACTCAGCTCCCAGCTACTCCACCACTTCTCTCTCCCACACTCACCGACATACAAACACCAACCACCCTCGATCTACGTCCTACACAAACCTGCAACCCAGCACCCCCAAACCAACACTACCCACCAACACAAACACCGCCAACATGCGCTCCAAGTTCAAGGACGAGCACCCGTTCGAGAAGCGCAAGGCCGAGGCCGAGCGCATCAGGCAGAAGTACGCCGACCGCATCCCAGTAAGTAACAATCCACGCCGCATCGCTCATCAATACCACCGAACATCCTCGCTGACATTTCCCTCCCACACAGGTCATCTGCGAGAAGGTCGAGAAGTCGGACATCGCGACCATCGATAAGAAGAAGTACCTGGTCCCCGCCGATCTCACCGTGGGCCAGTTCGTCTACGTGATCCGCAAGCGCATCAAGCTCTCGCCCGAGAAGGCCATCTTCATCTTCGTCGACGAGGTCCTCCCTCCGACCGCCGCGCTCATGTCCTCCATCTACGAGGAGCACAAGGACGAGGACGGCTTCCTCTACATCACGTAAGCAGATCTCGGATGTCGACGCACTGCAAGACATACATGCTAACACGACCACCACAGCTACTCCGGTGAGAACACCTTCGGCGCTTGAACAGCGAACGCCACCGATACCAGGCGGTCGCACTCCTACACCATCTCAAGCCAGGCGCCTTTCCCTATGCCCCGGATTTCATTGTGTTACACAGGCGTTGAAGGAATGAAGGGTTCTTGTGCTTTTTCTACTGGGCGAGAGGCAGAGTGATGAGAGGATTATTGGCTTTAACACATGTTTACGAGAGACACGCGATACCAAACGAGCACCCAACTGGACACACGATAAGCCGGCGGAGGATCCCAGCACTGAAATGGCGGTGAGAAGGAAAATTACAGTTCAAGAGACACCGAGCGTATGGCCACTCTCCGACACCCCTCTTGAGACTTGCTTGGGTGACTTGGAATATGCGCTTGGAGTAGTTATCCTCTGCTATAGTAATGCTATCCTCTGCCAAACACCCAGAGTCAACTTGCACGTGATATTGAAGGGCTTCATGTTGTGCCACCCGAGTGTGACAGCACTCGAAAGTCACCTGCACCCGTGACCTTGTGAGCTACAGTGTTAAAGGATGACCTCCGATGACTCCCAGCTCATTTAGGCTGCATGTGCGGTATACAGGTCACGGCACCTTGTTGGTCGAGCGCCTCTCTCTCTCTCTCATGTGACATAGTCAGTAACGTCATCCACTCCACTAGATCGGCTTCGGCTTATCTCAAACTCCGCAAACGGCGCGAGGGCTCGAGCTTTTGCGACAAGGGTGTTCCGCATTGTTATTTCGGGATACCGAGGCCGACGCAGGCAAGTTGCGACAGACAGATCGTGCATCTTCAAGTAATTTCAAAATCAAAGAAACGACCTACCCTACAGACATCGACTCTCAACCCGCGATCATGTCATACCCTTTCCTCATCTCAAGGTGCGCGCTGATGCATTCCATTTCTCCAATCCAGTCCTAGTCCTTGAACACAACCCGGCCAACAACGAAGTACCTTTCTGATTCATCTTCTTCTTCGTCTCAGAACTCTGGACCCGATCTTCGCCGTTTCTGTCGGTATCACCGCCGCTGTCGTTAGGATCAACCGCGAGGAGAAGGAGAAGGGCAAGAGCTTTGAGCAGTCCAAGGAGAGTCTGGGTCGCAGGGCGGAGATGGCTTGGAAGATTGTTAGGGGAGAGATGGAGATGGGGGGCGAGAAGGTTGGCGCAGGTGTGGGTGCTGGCGTTGGGAAATGAATGCCTTCCTCTGGTATTGAAATGCCATTGAAAAGCCGGAGAGCTCATGTTGGCGTATGGATGACGGACACACGGCGAGGCCCTGAGAGCCTCAAGGACGACAAGAAGATGCTGGAGGATCGAAGACCTGGGCTCCTTGATGGCCGCATGCTGGATATCCTGCTTGGTCGTTCAAGAGGTGGCCGCATGGCATGGTCACATCGGCTGGCCAGGAGAAGACACGAACCGCATCCGCCAGCTACGACCAGAGCGCCAACTCGCTCATGCAGCTCCCTACCTGTCGTATACCCAGCTCGATCTTATCCTTGCCGTCATCGCTGTGCGGAGGTTGATGGTAGCTTATGTCAAAAAGAATCCACGCGTTTGGTTACGGCAGAAGAGTCTCTAAAACGAACCAACGCACGTACGATGAAATCCCTTCCCGTTGAATCTCTCCATGATAAGCTCCCTCTCTTTCAAGTGTGATACTGCCGTATTGCCTTGTCAATTGAGTTTAGTATTTCCCCGTCTCCGTAGCAATACCGAAAGTGCTTCGATCGCGTACCCCACCAAAAAGCGTGTTACGCGACGCTCAACTTCGCGACTCCAACTCCAACTCTACTTCGCTCCACGCTTCACTTCCGACAACACGCTCTTCTTCATACAGAAATTGTCCTTCGCCAATTGG
Organism: Cladosporium phlei; assembly: GCA_003614995.1. Classification (NCBI taxonomy): domain Eukaryota; kingdom Fungi; phylum Ascomycota; class Dothideomycetes; order Cladosporiales; family Cladosporiaceae; genus Cladosporium; species Cladosporium phlei. The sequence goes on from QZFA01000012.1 coordinate 51,791, forward strand.
GCGCATACCCTCAATACCGCACAAATGCACACTTAATCTCCCGGATCACAAACCTTGAGCGACATGCTCAGCGAAGCACAACCATACCATGGCACCGATCGAGGTAATTGACCTCATTTCGGACAGCGAGGATGAAGACCACACTTCCGGAAAAGCAGCAAGCTCGACTTTAAAGTCTTTCCAACCTCGCAAGGAAAAACAGCTTTCTAAAGCTCAGGCAAATACAGCTGCGCCATTACCTGGCCCGCAGCCAAGGACTCTCGCTCCACTCCCTCTCGCGCAACCGACCAAGTATGCGCCAATTGCGCCCCAGACTCAGTACATGCCAACCGCGCCCTCATCGCAGTACAAACCGTTAGCGCCTTCGATTCGGTATGGACCAATTCCGCCTCCAACGCAGTATGGACCAGTTGCGCCTCCGACCCAGCATTATGTACCCTCGCCTCAATATGCGCCCTCATCTCGGTATGCGCCGATTGCGCCCTCAATTACCAATTATGCAACAATCGAGCCCAGGTCTTTACAACAACAACCGAACGTCGTATCAGATAGCAGTGTATCCGGTATACTGAGACATGGTCTCCCAAGTGCAGCGCCTAGTGCCGGACTCGCAGCTTCACAGCGTACATTCGCTCCACAGCCTTCAATTGCACCACAACCTTCGATTGTACCACAACAAGTGAACGCTCAGCGCGAGATACCCGGACAAGCGATATGGCCACAGGAAGCGTACGAAGGTCGCAACACGATGCCAGGGAACCCCAGTGAAGCAATGGTAGCCCGACGTACAGGTGGACCGCGCCAGGAAGAGCGTCAGAGGCATTTTCAGGACTATCACAGGAAAGAGGCGGAGCGTAAAGGCGTGGAAAATCTTGCATATGACCAAACAGAAATCAACCCCGTCTCCCACCTGTACACAGGCGCCAGCGCCAGCGCCAGCGGCCAAGCCCAAATCTCCGCCTCCACGATGGCCGACATCATAAACTATGCCGAACCCGGCGAGAACCTGGACTGGACCAAGATCACCGAGCCACACGAGCGTAAGCGCATGCAGAATATCATCAACGGCCGCAAGTACCGCGAACGCCGCCTCGCGGCTGAAGGACATGGCGGTTCCGGTGGCAATTACCCTGGAGCTTCGGGTGTTGGTAGTTACATGAGCCCGGGCTATGGGGCAAGGTCCGGCGGTAATAAGGCTGGTCACGCGCCAGTAGCATCAATGTTACCAGTGGCACCGGAGCCCGCACCAACTGCCCAGCCAAACGGACATCCTTCTCCGGCACCACAGCAAAGCCTGCCCTCGCCGGCGAACAACGCCCCTTTACCGCACGGAAGAAGACTGTCTCCTCAAGCTAATGGAGACTCCGAGCCGAAAGCGAAGCGTCCAAAGTTCGTTCATAATGAGGAAGCTGAAGATGATGTTGGCATGCGCGAAGCCCGTCGACTTTCTGCCGCTACCATCGGCATCAACGAAGCAGGACACAATTTCAATGGTGTTGTTCCCTCTTTACCAGGGCCAACGACCTCTCATGCAGACTCTACTCCAGCTCCAAATAGCCATTTTAGTGGCGCACCACACCCGACCTCACTGAATCCCGCAGTCGTCGGACCAGCGTCACTTGGACCCGATCAGATCAACGCAAGTGCTCCAGCAGCAGAAGTCCCACCCGCAAACAATGACTTCACTGTGAAGGGCAATGGGAAAAGAAAAGCACAGGCAAAAGGCAAAGGGAAGGCCAAGGTCAACAACTCGCAACCAACACCTGAAGAAGCTTGTGCGAACCATATGAAGGATGCTCAGGAGAAGATCATGACGGCGGTGGAGTCGTTAGTCGGCATGAAACCACAGAGAGGCAAGCCTAGGAAGCCGCCGCAGCCAAAATTCAAAACTCCTGAAGAAGCAAAGCGTGTCAAAGAACGGAACGCCAATTTTATGCGAGGATTTGAGAAGGCTCTTGGTTTGGAAAACCTCAGCGACACCGACGAAGACGACAACACTCCATGGTGGGAGAAATACAAGCCCAAACCCGGAGCGCAAAATCTCAACGACAGCGACAGCGACAGTGACGACAGCAGCGACAATTCACTTTCAGATAACGTTCCGGTAACGTCCAAGCCCGCGTCCAAACCCACGCGCCCCCTTTTGGGCAGAGGTACGACCCACGTCGCCTCTGACACTGAGTACACAAGCGGCAGCGACGAGCCTCTTCCAACAGTGGGTCTCTCACGATCCAAACCAAAGCATTCAACCGAGCATGAGGGCTTTTCTCCACTCTTCGTCCCGGAAAGTTCCAAGGCTCGAAGTCCAGCAAACAGCCAAGGCGACAGCGAACGCTCGTCTCCAGACGTTGTGCCGGCAAGATTCAAGTCCAAGAGCCCAGCGGAGAATCGAGCCGACATTCCTGAGTCTTCTCCAGATTTCGTTCCAGCCAGATCCCAGCCCTCACAACCAGTTCGGGGCGCGAAAACATTGAGTACGACTCTGTTCATAGAGGATCGAAGCGACAGCGACAGCGACAGTTCTTCTCCAGATGTCATTCCTGCGAGACTTATCCATAAGGTCCCAGCCAAGAGTTCAAGCAACATCGATGGTTCCTCAAAACATTTTCCGGCCAGAATCCAGCCCACGCGCCCATCTTTGGTTGTAAAATTGGAGCACAAGAGCTTTGGTGTGGATGGCCCATGCGATAGTGACAGCTCTTCTCCGGATTTTGTCCCTGCAAAAGCCAACCCCGTGCCTCGAGCGAACGACGCTCTCAAGAATTTCCTGTCGCGACCCAGCGAACCGGCTCCTGTGCCTGCTATGACCAACGACAAAGGGCTTCAAAAGCGGATTGAAACCAAGGCCAAAGCTCCAAACATTCTACACCAGACAAAGCCGGCAACTAACAGTCCAAGCAATCACGGAATCCCATACACCAAAGAAGAAGACGACTTGTTGAAGTACCTCCGAGAAGAGCGTAACGTCAGCTGGGATGAGATGATGAATCACTTTTCAGGTAGAACCCGAGGATCTCTTCAAGTGCGATACTCTACCAAACTCAAGAACAGAGATTCGACAACTATGCATCGAAGAGCATCAGAAGCACGGGTACCTGCATTTGCTGTTCAAGCAACCACAACACCACAAGAATACGCTGCACCTGCGCGACGTGTTCACAAGGCCACAGTCCGGGATGCTGGAATGGTTCCATGGGCTGAGGTCATAGCGAAGAGGCGCGAAGGGCGTCCTATCACCATTTCGGAAACAATCGAGCCGCAGACGTTGACGACGCAAATCGCCGACTCTGGACCACATGCCGCTGCCGCTGTTCCCGCTTCGATTTCGCGTATCCTGCGCTCGCGGGAGATGGGCAACACTGGCGGACGCAACTGGTCGTCCAAGGCCAGGTTGAAAGTGCCCGATGAGCTACAGAACCATGTGCTTGACACACTGGGGCCGAGGAAGTTTTTCCACGGCGCTTCACGCGATGTGACTTGTGTCGCCTGGGCTAACGATGGTAACCGGTTCGCGGCTGGAGCCATCGCCATCGACGATGAAAGGAGCATGCAATACAACAGACCCAATAACTTACTTCTTGGCAACAACGAAATGAACAGCTTGAAGGAGCTGCCGGAGCACCACGTGTCTAGGCCTGCTGTGAGCGATGCTAACAACGTCAACTCACTTCATGCTATGCAAGAGACACAAGATCCAAGGTTGTTCAAGACGGTAGCGGCGGTCGCCTTCTCCGGAGACAGCCAAGCGCTGTACTCTGCAGGTGGCGACGGTATGGTGCGCATGTACGACTCATCAAACGGAGAGTGTCAAAAATCTCTTAGCCAGGGAGCAGACGTCGTTCTGCTTACTGCGAGCTCCAAAGGACTTCTAGCGTCTGGCTGCCATCGCTCGGACGACAGCAGCATTTCTGTCCTCAGCGATCAACTCGATCCTATCTGCAAACTCGGTCCGACTCGCACTAACGTTCAGTCATCGCTACCAATCTTCCCTTCTGCGCTCAAGTGGGGTGCCGGAACATACAGTGGCCTACTGCTTGCTGGCTTCGCTAGCGATTCTTACGACGAGGATCGGCTGGCCGCTGGTGAGGTGTGTTTGTGGGATGTGGCTGCCGGAAACAAGATCGATCTCCCTACCGTCCGGAATGTATTCGATGTTGCCTGGAATCCTTCTCCCAGTGCTGCCTCAACCCTCTTTGCTGTTGCCTGCGCACGCTCAGGCAGAACCTATCGCAGCTCTATCGAATGCTTTGCGCCGCACCAACGTGGAGCTCGTTCCGTCCTTAAGTGGGACTGTCAAGCTTTCGACATCAACGACGTGCTTTACTGTCCGCATGACGACAATCTGATAGCCGCTGGGGCTATAGACGGCAAAGTCTATATCTGGGACAAGCGTTTCTCAAACCGTGGCCAAGCCCCACTACACATCTTCTCACACGGTACGACGAAGAACGTTCTGGATCCCGAGCGCGATCTGGAGATAGCAGATACTGGCGTACGTTTCCTCTCCTGGTCGGCTACGGGTAACCGATTGTACTCAGGCTCTTCGGATGGCACAGTCAAAGTCTGGAATCCTTACTGTACGACGCAAGACGCTTTTGTGAGGGACGCGGCAACGTTCAACTCGGCGATCATGTCGGGTGCCTTCAGCCCGGATTACCGTGAGCTTCTCATTGGCGAAGATCAAGGCCAGCTGAACCTTCTCGGTGTTGACAGAGAGGCACGGTCAGTCAGGGCTGCGAAGAAGTTCGACTACTACCCAGCGCCGCTAGCTACTACAAAAGGCGACGACAAGTTTGCTGCTGCGCATGAGCTACTGGACTCGAAGCAGATCGAGTTCAAGCCGATGGGTGCGTTACCCAAAATGCAAGCTGTGCAAGGCCCCAACTACGAAGGCCCCTTCTTAGCGCCTTCGGACGCACATCGTCAGAATCTGGCAACCTACTATCAGCTGGCTTTACAACATGAGAAGAAGGCACTCGCTGTCTTGCCGCGTGACGTTGAGGCCACGAAATCGATCAGGTCCGCTCAGTTGCAAGTGTCTCAGACCCGCGATGCCGCACGGCGAGCCCAACAAAAAGTCGACGACTCCAAGTCGCTAGCGCGAGCAGCCTCGCTTCTCCAAGACCAATTCCGCCAATCGCGACATGAATGGAAGAAGGCCAAGATAGCCACCGGTGCTAAGACATGCAGGCTTGGTTGTAACTACCTGCCTGCTGACAACGATGGCGAGGCGCCTGACGACCGCAGATCTGAGCAGCGTGTCCCTGGCAGCATTCGCCCACAACGGAAGACCTTGAACGCAGGCGATATGACGAACTCGGAGGTTGCAGAAGCTGGACTGACAAGCAAATGCATCGCCTGCACGGGACCTGCAGCCAAGCCCAAGCGTGGTCTACCACTCTGTGAGAGCTGCTCTCTATCTCGCTCAGGGCTCACTGCCCGCTGTGAGAGATGCGCAACTCCCATCCGTCCAGGCCTTGACGAAAACAACCGCCAGAACATCTGCGAACGCTGCAGCTTCCATTGTTTCCGCTGCGGCTCCGTCGCTGCCGTTTCAACCGAAGGCGACACCGTGACATGCGAACCGTGTGGCATTGAGTGGGAGGCAGGCGCGCTAGGCTACGAAGTGAAGAGTTCGGTCAAGTCGGTTGTTGCTCGAGTGAGGGATGAGGAGTCACTGGATCGCGAAATGGAGAGCTTGGAGCAGCGCATGGTGAGGCTGTTCGGTGACGATGAGAGGGAGAGACTCGCGGGCGGTTGGAAGGTTGCCTTGGTGGATGGCTCAGCTGATTCGTAAGTAAGTCTCTCGTAGGTCTTGTATAACCCTTTCCCATCCAACTTGATGGTACCAGCAGTGGTATCGTGGATTTTTACATTGTCGGCTTTCACGTGTTTAGCGCTCTTCACACAGCGATAGACATGTGACTAGGCTACTACTGCGCTCTTTCACGAGCGCCACGGCTGGCGCTCGTGATTGTACCGAGATGACTGTCTTACGTCTGCTTCACTAGCCGGATGCAGGTAACCTCCTTCTCACATTCACCTTCTCACCTTCTCACCTTCTTACCTCCACTCCACTTTCTTTCTACCTACTATCTGCAACCTTTCACACTCTCCTCAACACTGACACACCTCCTTTGTAACACATCCACTCATCTTACGACGGTCAAGATGGAGTTGCATCTCAAGCGCAAGCGCCCGGGCGACGACGACGACTACAGACCTGGACCTTCCAAACGCCACAACGACGCCTGGTCCGAAGACGAGGGGTACGACGAGAACAATGCGGACATATTGGATTCAGAGGATGCGGAAAACGGCTCTGACGAGGAACATACGAGCCTCGTGGACGACGGATCCGACGATGAAAGCGCGAGCACAGTGGACGACACACCTTACGACGAGGAAACGGAAGCCTTCCCACACTGCGCAGCTTTCGACCATGCATTGCAGACCCTCGAGGAAGAGACTGTATCATTGGCTAAGAAGCTTCGGAAGACCCTTGAAGAGCATGCGTCCGTTAGCGAAAGCCTACAGAACATGAAAGTGAAAATTGACGAGGCTGTCGAGCCACCGGAGCCAGAACGACTTATGATCGCGATGGTGGGCGCGACAGGCGCTGGTAAGATCCCTCAGGCCTTTTTCTCTTGTCCTAAGCTAAAAAATTGTCACAGGAAAGAGCTCGCTGCTCAACGCCGTCACAGACACGCCGCAACTCGCGAAAGCGGTATGACTACTGAAGCCAACTGACAGAGGAAAGATCACTAACTTCTCTTAGGTATCGGCTGGCGAAAGTTGCACTAGCGTTCCGACCTTCTACTCGCAAAGACTCAGCTGGCAGAGTCAGCCTTTGGCGGCCGAAATTTGCTACTACACGGTGGCGAAATGTCGTAAGCTCTTAGAAGAGCTTCTCAGGCAATACAACCTCTACGAATTCGAGCCAGACGACGACTGGACGTCCGATCAGAGAAGCGAGTACTCACAGCAGGCGGAGACTGCTATCCAGACTTTCCGCACCTTGTTCTGCAACCAAGATGCGTTTAGGTCCCAGGGCGATGCCGAGGGATCGCTGGAGAAACACTATAAAGCCTGTGAAACAGACGAGCTTCTGGACTTGATGGAGGGCTGGTGTGAAGAGTTTTTCGAGGAGTTTGATGTTACTGAGGATGATGCTGGCTACACCCAACACGAGGCAGACACCGTGGATGAGCTCAGATCCTACACTGATCCTCTTACAGCGCCGAACCACTCTTTCGACGAACCCTCATTGTGGCCGCTCGTGGAACTTGTCCGAGTTGGAGTTTCGTCTTCCAGGGTCTTGAGATATGTGACCATGGTGGATCTTCCAGGTAAAGTGGATTTTCTGATTGCATCACATTCTCAGATCTAACCAAACCACAGGCATCACGGATACCAACAAGCTCAGAATCGACGCCACGCATGAGTCCATCCAGAAGTGCCAAGCGCTCTGGTATGTCGCAGGCGTCGACCGCATCTGTACTGATCCGGATCTCGAGCGCACGATGGGCGACTACGCAGAGCGTTTCGATGGCACGTTCACCATCATCGTCACCAAAATCGACGAGGGCGCCTCCGACGAACTGGCAAACGAGCTGAAGTCCAAGGGCCAAAGCATTGGCGACTTCCGAGACTTCAAGGCCAACATAACCCGCCTGAAAAGAAACTTGAGATCGGCTAAACACAAGCTCAAGTCAAAGAAATCGAGCGCGTCGGCGAAGTTTCGTTTGCGAGAGCAAGAAGACTCGCTCGCGCAGGAGCTACGCGATGAAGAGTCGAAGAGGTTAGAGTGCCTTGTTGATGCCCGCAACGATCACATCGGGCGCCGCCTGCAAAAGGACAAGAAAAAGCATCTGCCCGAAGACGCAGAACTTCCCATCCACTTTGTGTCCAACAAGCAGTACGAGGTTCATAAGCAAGTCACCGAATCTGAGGGTCCAACACTGGGAATCGACTCGACCGGAATCCCACTCTTGCGATCGTACACTCTAGGCCTCGCCGCCGAGGGAGTTTGGAAAGCACACAGAGACCACCTGATGTTCAAGATCGGAGCCCCATTCCACGGCGTGAACACGTGGGCAGAAGGGCCAACCGGAGATGGGCAAGAAGATCAAGAGGGTCTGGTGGCCTGCATTCAAGGCGTCTTCGGTCTGTGGGACGTGTACAAGGGCAAGACGCTAGAAGCGATGCAGTCGAGCTTCGACACCGGCATCATCCAACGCTTGCGTGCGGCTCATACAGAATCCTTGAAGGGCGTCATGCGTTGGTACAAGACCATCGTTGCAAAGCCGTGGTGGCATGGTACCTTCCTGGCATTCTTCCGAAAGGAGGGCAATCACCGTACTGGTCTCATGGGAACCACCAGCTGGAACAAGGAATTCATCAAAGGTCAGACCGAGGTGCTTGACCAAGTGTGGAAGACACAAGTCCCGCCGGAAGAATTCTTCGGTGGTCCCATCACCAAGCTGAAGACTGCGATCAATGACATTCCCGAGCAGCTCAACCGCTTGCCTGAAGCGGTCGCCCTGCCCATTGCCGGTTTCCAACGGATCCTCAGAACTCAGACCCTCGCCATCCAAGCCGCTCGTGACAAGCACAAGACGCAGTATGAGCAAGAGGTGCGCAACATCAAGCTTCACGCCACCCTGGGCCTCAACACGAGCTACTTCTCTCAGGCTATGCAGCCGTGCTACGAAGCTGGCAAGGCAGACACTGGAAGCGGAGCCTGCGCGCGCATGCGAGATTCTCTCCACCGCCACCTCACTGAGAGCGATCCACTGAACAAGGCGATCGACAGTCTCGCCGAGGCTTACGACAAAAACCTCACCTTGCACACCGACGCCCTCGACAGAGACATACGCCGCAGGCTCTCGGATATTTTGGAGCAGTTCAACATGATTCTGCATCGCGGCGTCGAGACTACCGAAGAGGAGCAGGCCCGTCACCAGATCAAAGTGTTCCTGGACGGCGCGATGCCAGACATCAACCGCATTGAGCATGAACTGGCGAAGATCCGCCACAGGTATCCTGGTTGGGAAGAAGAAGAAGCCGCGGCTGAATGAAAGAGTTTAGAGCGTCCCGAACAACTCGAAGTGAGGCTGCTTCTTGAACTGTATTGGGTAGACGATCGACAATCGACAGACATCAGCCCTTGCCGGACTGGGCCCTCTTTGCATCCAAACTTGGAAAGTTTGGCATATCAGAGGGTCGGTAGAGTTCCAGGAAGGCGGATTTCCGGCAAGTTAAAGGCGCGGCCTTTGCGTGCCATCAGACAAAATTTCCTTAGAAAATATTTTACCCACCAAAAAGGCCCAGCACATTTTCAGAAGTATGAGAGTATGGTGGTGGCGAAGCCGGCCGAAGATTGCAAAGTGCGGAGTGCAGAGTGAAGGGAGCAAGTCAGTCCAGTCGTCTCAGAGACTCGGATACCAGGATACCGGGATAGCATTTCGACGAGGTAAAGGCGTGGCCTTCATATGTAAAGTACCTACAAGTAACAGTCTCTTGAGAAAGAATAATGCCATCAAAATCTCAACATGTCCCTGGTTTTGCGAGTATCTCACTGGCACAGAAGAAGTTCCGATGTGCCAAAGTCGCTGATACCATCATGTAGAGACTACATAGACAGCAGATCAACATAGCAACGGACGATCATACGCGATGGCGAAACAGCGCACGCTTCACGAGGCGTGGTCCACCTTGCAGCCCGTTCCTCAACAGCGCTCTGGAGAAAAGCGCAAAGCGGTTGACGATATGAGGACGATGAGTTTGATGGGCGCAGTGCAGAGGAGATCGACACGTTCAGCTACTCCAGAGCTTACGCGATCAAGACACACTCACAGTCGACCAGGCGATGGTTCTCGAGCCTCTCGAGACCTCCCAAGAGAACGACGACGCTCTCGAACTTCTTGAGAGCATCCAGAAAGCCAGCTCGCCTCCGCAGGCGAGTACCGATCGTCAGGAGTTCATCTGGACGCACTTAACGAGCTTGGTTCGCGATGATCTTTTCGATAAGCTGTCCGCATTTACGGCTCTGGAGAACCAGACCCTCACCGGCCGAAACAACGACCTCGAGGCTCGAACTGGGATCCTAATCTCGCGGAGATCTGGAGGCGTATGGTCGAACGTCTGACGAATGAGGCCGTTCGAACAGTGTGCGACTTCGATCCTACGATGCTCGTAAGTTAGCGCAAAGTGGAACTCTCGATGCCCAATCATGCTCGGTCTACACTGGCCGCCGTTGACAGAAACCCTCCAAGAGTACTCGACCATGCGCGACATGATGTTCAACCCTTGCATCCAGTGGCTGGCCAAGAAGTTTGGAGGGTTAGACGACGCTCTAACCTTCGACTTTCGACCTCTGGCGTTATGAAAGCCGGAAGACTACGGCATCCACCCACCCTGGCACGACATGCCATTCGGAATGCTGGAGATCACTGATGGAACGTGTATTGTCTCAACGGCTCAATCGCTTTTTTGACACACCAATGCCGATGATACCACCAGAGAGGTTGGCTCGTTCCAATGAGAGACCAATTCGCCAGAGAGACCCTGCACGTGTTCCAACGTGATCAATGACACTCGCAACATGCTATCCAAAACTTGAACATGTCCGGATCTTGCGAGCATCTCGCTGGCACAAAAGAAATCCCGATATGCCAAAGTCGCTGATACCGCCACATAGGTAGCGTGGGTAGGTACATGTACTATCAACAGAGTTTAGCATAAGCCGAGGATGGAAAGAAGGTTTAAGAAGCCACTGCAAATTTTGTCCATCAATCGCAGATAGACTTGTTGCCAGTACTTGAAAAGCGCATGCTCTCATTGGACATATTTCTTGGAACAGAATGCTGCCAACGTCGCCCACAGCTTGTTTCAACGTGATCAATGACATTCACAACATGCTATCGTAAAGTACTTAAAGGAACAAGATATCACCGCAATCGCAGAGACATGCATCCGTTTCTCAACAAAACTAGACCAATTCGCCAGAGAGACCCTGCTCGTGTTGCAACTTGATCAATGACATTCGCAACATGCTATCGTAAAGTAGTTAAAGGAACAAGATATCACCGCAATCGCAGAGACATGCAGCCGTTTCTCAACAAAACGGCACAACGCCAGACGCCATATCGCGTCGAACCGTTCCAAGCAGCTCGTCCTCGCCCGCTGCGCCTCGCTTGAGAAAAGCAAGGTCGCTGTGCCCGGCCTGCCTTCAACAGCGAAATCCTCTTAACTCCGGTCGTGCGAAATCGCTCCGCGTGCTGTGTATACTGCTCATGTGTATTCGTATGCTTAATCAACAGCATTGGCCTGATTTCTTAGCATCACCAGGAGGGTTGCTTGGTCCTAGAGGGACTGATGTGCCGGGACCGGGTGCGCTGCTGGACTCGCCCTGGTCGAGCGCCTTGGAAGAAACGATGCGGTAGATCTCTGGGTCACGATTGTCAGCTTTCTGTTCTTCCGTTGTCAACAGCCAAGAGGTTTTCAACTCACCAGTAAGTTCGTTCTGGAATGCCAACTCGACGTTGCTCGCATCCAACGCAGAAGTCTCAATAAAGCTGAGCCCGTTCTCAGCAGAAAAAGTCTTCGCATCCTCAGAATTAACAGCCCGGAGGTGTCTCAAATCGCTCTTGTTTCCCACCAGCATGATAACGATGTTTGTGTCGGCATGGTCGCGAAGCTCTTTCAGCCAGCGGGTGACGTTCTCGTAGGTCTGGTGCTTCGAGATGTCGTAGACAAGGAGCGCACCGACTGCGCCACGGTAGTATGCGCTGGTGATTGCGCGGTAGCGCTCCTGGCCGGCGGTATCCCAGATCTGGGCCTTGATGGTCTTGTTGTCGACCTGGATGCTGCGGGTGGCGAACTCGACGCCGATGGTGGACTTGCTGTCGAGGTTGAATTCGTTGCGGGTGAAACGCGAGAGAAGGTTGGATTTACCAACACCGGAGTCTCCAATGAGGACCACCTTGAAGAGGAACTGGGGAGGACTGTTAGCGCACAGTTTGAGGATTACGGCGATTTAGCCCTTGGAGGGAGCGGCGGTATCCGGGTATGCGTACATCGTACTCGTCGTTGGCCATGATAGCGGTATTGCGATATGAGGTGTTGTTGGTGGGCGGTGGAGGGGTCAGACGCAGCGGCGGTCGGGCTGGTGGTGTGGTCTACGCACTTGGCGCGGCTGGAAGGATGTGCTGGTGAATGCGGTCTTGTGGTGAGCGGTATTGGGTATGTTTGCGCCAAAGGGGTGTTTCGAGCAGGTGGATAGCAGTGTTTGTCTGCTGCCTCGTGGTACTACTCCCTTCTTTGGACCACCTCTCAACCCTCATGGGCTGACCCCGGATTGCGTCCCGACCCCGTCGCCAAGCGGTATATGCACGTGACGTCGCAAAGTCCCGACCTCATGCCTTCGAAAGTGAGGTAAACACTTCGGCGAGCCTGTGAACAATGGCCTGATACATCAACTTAACAGGGCAGCATCCGCTGTGCCTCCCCATACAATCCCGTGATATTGAAATATCTACTCCGACATATCACAGGCACGCTGTCCGCGCATCACAGAAAATCTGAGTAGTATCTCACACGCCACATCTGGCAACATGGCAGACTCCGACAACTCAGACGACGAGATTGTCACCGGCAAGGGCAAAGGTCGTGCTGGCGCGTCAAACCCAAAGCGAGCACACGCACGATGGGAGAACTTGGCGACAAACACGCATGGCCTGGTGGATGGCGCAGGGGGAATGGAAGGCGTCTTGGGAGGAATTGAGGAGGCCGACAAGCGCAGGAGGTAGGTCTCATGATTTACTAGATCGACTTGGGACGTGTGCTGACAATATGCAACAGACTGCTCAAAGACACCACGCCACTACAGAGAGGCATCATCCGACACACACTCCTTGTACTCGACCTCTCAATAGCCATGAACGAAAAGGATTTACGACCTACTCGATATCTTCTCACGATCACGAATGCTGTCAGCTTCATCCGGGAGTACTTCGAACAAAACCCCATCTCCCAACTGGGCGTCCTAGGCATGCGAGACGGCATCGCAACCCGAGTCAGCGACATGAGTGGCAACCCCAACGACCATATTACAGCCGTTCGAAACCTACGAAGCATCGACCCTAAAGGCAATCCTTCGCTCCAGAACGCGCTCGAGATGGCCCGAGCAGCACTCTACCACACGCCCTCCCACGGCACCCGCGAAGTAGTCATCATCCTCGGCGCCCTCCTCACAAGCGACCCAGGCGACATCCACGACACGATCAAATCATGCATCAAAGACCGCGTACGAGTCAGCATCATCGGCCTCGCCGCGCAAATGCACATCTGCGCCGAAATCTGCCGCAAGACAAACGCCGGCGACGAGTCCTGTTACACTGTCGCAGTGGATGAAGTGCACTACCGCGAGGTGCTGATGGGAATCACAACACCTCCTGTCATGCGCGCAACCGACACGGAAATGCAAAAGCGCAATCAAGCGGCGCTGCTGATGATGGGATTCCCTTCGCGCATCACCGAAGAGAAAGCCACCATCTGCGCCTGCCACGGCCAGCTCACCCGCGGCGGCTACTTGTGCTCGCGCTGCAAAGCCAAAGTCTGCAATCTACCCGCCACCTGCCCGACGTGCGATCTGACGCTGATCCTGTCCACTCATCTGGCCCGTTCTTACCACCATCTCTTCCCGCTCCGCAACTGGATCGAAGTGCCCTGGAAACGGGCTCGCGAGCTGGGATCAACACAATGTTTCGGATGTCTGTCACCTTTCCCGCCGGTCCACAATTCCAGCTCAAACGGTAGCGGGGACGGCCCCAAACGAGCCGAAGGCGCCAGCGAATCGAGTCGATACGAGTGCGAAACGTGTCAGAAGCACTTCTGCATCGACTGCGATGTCTTCTGCCACGAGGTCGTGCACAATTGCCCTGGGTGCCAGAGTAACGCGCATCTGCCGGGGTTGGAGCAGCAGCACGCAAATGGGAATGGGAACGGAAATGGCGAGCCGATGGAAGTGGAAGCAGTGCTGGCGTAAATCATGCTATCTGGCCTAGATTAGCGATATCCAGGTGTGGCAATATTAGGGCGAGCTCGCATGTTGGATCTACTACGTCGCGTTCGAGGTGTACTGATTGTGCGTGCACGCGTGTCCAAGGCTGGCGCGTAGAAGAGACACATGCCTTTGCGACGAGCATAGAGCAGTCAATGTCTTCCATCACTATATTATCTCACGTCAATCACAGGCACAGGCAAGAAGCTTTTTGGTGGCAGAAGCCTTTGTATACGTTATCTTACAACAAGGAAAAGAAAAGAAAAGAGGCAATCCCCACGTTATTCCAAAAGCCAAAAGAGAAGAAAAGTCAAAATCACACAACCCAAAAAAGTAGAGCACCCCAGCCCCATCATGCAATAAGACGCACTCTCCCCCAATGGCAAGAGGTTTCTTTTCCCTCAGACGGACAATTCGCGTCCGAGGGTGGTGCAGCATCGTTGTCCAATGTGCGCCAGATGGGCTAGGTTGCAAGCACAGAGGAAGAAAAAAAAAGAAAAGGGGAAACGCCCAAGTTCCCGGAAAAAGTATCTTGAGCATCGTATTTTTTTTTGTAGTCGTTTCATGTCCAAGAAGGTGGGAAAATGGGTTGTTGAAAATCAGCTTTCTCGAAGGGCCGGCGGCGTCGTCGGAGTATTCGTTAGGCGTGCCGTGTTCGTGTCTTCTATTGCTGAGACCAATGTCGTAGGCGAACAGGAGAGCCAGGACCGGTGTTTGCCAAGCCAATGCTTTCGTATGAGAAATACAATCTCTTGATAATTCATGCTGTGAAGTAGAGGGAGAAGCAAGCGGTAGTCGTTGGCGTTTGGAAAGGGAAGAAGAAAATTGTCCAGGAAGTTGTTGGGTGTGCTTGACGAAACGTGAACGCCGTGAAAGTGTGAAGGGAAAGTCGAATGTTGTTCGCGGTTTTGTGTGGGACTGCTTCCCTGCCCGGTTGCCGGAGGCATGCTTTGTGGTGGTGGTACAAGCCTCACCACTCTGGCCTGGGCAAGCGCAGAGCGGTAGAGGATGTGGTACGCCGGGTGCAAATGCAGGTGTTGCGCGCTCTAGTAGTGGCAAAATGGGGATCGTTGTTGGCCGTTAAGTTGGGTCGTAGCTCGTGATCTCGGGGGAGAACGTAGTACTGTTACAATTGAGCTTTCCTGGCGCGGGGATTGCGCTCAGTAGAAGCGGAATGGGTTTTCGTGAACTTCAATCATGCCAGTCTTGAGTTGCTCGGGGGTGAGCTTGCCGCGGTAGCCGGTCATGTGCATGTGCTCGTACGTCGGGCCGTTTTGGGTAGGACGACTGCCGCTACCGTTGGTGATGGGCGCGGCCTGTCCGTTCATGTCAGCACGACTCAGGATCTGGGCGCTCTGAGCGTCGAGCCTGTCGCCAAGGTTGCCGCTCATGCGCTGAGGCTTCGGTGAAGCGATTTCAGTGTTCTTACCGTTGGCGGCCTGGTTGCCTGGACCGTAGAACTGTTGAGCTTGGGCAGGACCAGCAAAGCCCTGGCGGTTGCCGCGAGCGTTGGGGTAGTTGGCGAAAGGTGCAGCGAAGCCTTGGGCGGGAGACTTGATGCCGTTCTCCTCCGGGGTGACAATGCCAGACGTGAAGCCGGAGACGCGACCATCGAACTCTTGAATCTTGGTCTGGATGCGGCGGCCGTAAGGCGTGTGACGGATTCCCGGCAGGATGGGACGGAGGTTGTTGGCCAAAGCGTGCTTCTGATCCTCGTCGGCAAAGTCGAAGGCGGTCTGGACAACGTAGTTGGCGAAAGAGTCGCGCAGCAGCTTCTCAAGCTCGGTCGAAGGGATGATCTCCTGAATCAACATACGCCGAGACTCGTCGCTGGCGACGCGAATGCACTTCTCAATCACGTTCGAGCTGAACTTCTGCTTAGACAAGTGCACGACGTTACCTTGGAACTTGTGGCAGAGAGGCTCGATGAAGGCAGGCTGGTCGAGATCGAGGATGTACTGGACAACGTAGTTGCCGAACGGGTCTTGAACCAGGTTGTAAGCGTGATTGCTGATTTGACGAACAAGCTCGCCCTTTTGCATGCCAGAAGCGTGGTCAACGCAACGCTGGAGGACACAGCAGCCGTGCCTGTGGGTGCCGACGGGAACGCAGTGCTGTCCCACGGCGTCGAAGATGAACTGAGCGTCCAGAGAGCTGAGGTGGTTGAGGCACTTCTGGATGACGTGGTTGCCGTTGAGGTCCTGGATCAGCTGAACAACATCGTAGCGCATGGCATCGATGATCATCTGAGTCTGCTCAGGGGTGGAGACAAATTCGATCATCTTCTGGAGAGCGCGTGTACCGTGCTGGTTGAGCGCGATCTGGGTCATGTGCTCCATGCAGTTGCCGATGAGGACAGTGCGCTGCTCATCGTTGCAGTTCTCGAGCAACTTCTGGCAGAGGTAGTTGCCGAACGGGTCAGTAACGTTCGAGCTGATCTTCTGGATAGACATGTGCTCGACGTTAGCTTGGAACTTGTGGCAGAGTGGCTCGATGATGGCAGGCTGGTCGAGATCGAGGATGTACTGGACTACGTAGTTGCCGAACGGGTCAGTCATCAGCTTGGTGATGCTCGGGTGGACCTCCTCAAAGATCATCTTCACGTGGGCCTCGTCGCGCTCGTCAAGCTTGCGCTGCAGGAAGCGGCAGCCATGCTGGTCCGTGCACAGAGACAAGATCTCGGGCTTCAGCTCCTCGAAATTGACGCTGTTGAACCTGGCGAGGCTGTCATCGCCACCTTGTCTACGCTGCTGCACTCCATTGCCAACGTAAGGGGCGTTCGGGGCGCGCGCAGCGCCACCGACAGCAGGACCTGGAACGAAGGGCTGTTGCTGCTGGTAAGGTCCGTAGGGGGACTGCGGGAATGGCGGGAACGGGGGCTGTCCGGGGTAACCGGCCATGTTCATGTTTCCGAAGCCGTTCACAAGACCGTGCATCGGATTCGGCATTCCGTAAGGGCCAGCTCCGTAGTAGCCAGGCGGGAAGGGGGGCATCATGGGAGCGAAGGACTGCTGGAACTGATCGTGCATGAAGCTTGGGTTGAAGGGCTGGGCGCTTGCGTGGAACCCAGTCTGAGGCTCGTTGTGGTTAGTCATTTGATCTGTTGCTACCTGGACAGGGCTAGTCACGTCTTGGTGCTGACGATCGATTTGTTCGTAGGGTTTGGAAGTGCCGTTGAGCTGGCCGTTGGTGGTCGGCGCGTCGTTCTCGTGGATGGTTGAAGTGGAAGACGTGTTGGGGTGAGCAGGCTTGATGGCACTCTTGAGGGGGGAAGTGACGCCGGCGGAGGTGATGCTCTTCAGTGTAGGAATGTCGTTGGTGGAGTACGAGCTGACGTTGTTGCCGTTTGTAAGACCGCTGGGCGGTGAAGCTCGCAGTGATGGACGTTTAGTCTCGGTCGCAAGGTTGAATTCAACTGAGCGACGGTTGTTTGCGTTCGGCTTCTCCTGGTTGGCCAAGACACTTCCGATGCCAGCAATGTTGATGTCGTTGTTCCTTAGCGCTGACGGGGGCAGAGAGATGCGGTGACGGGTAGCCGTTGCTCGGTCGGTTGCCTGCTGCTCGCCGTTTGACTGGCCTGAGGCAAGATCAAGTGCAGCGGCGGGGTTGGCGAACAAAGCCCCGTTCTCTTCGCGACGGATGAGCTTGGGGAAGCCGTCTGCGGTGTGTTGAACTTGCAGGTATGATCTGCCGTCGGCAGGAGATACTTGGGTGCTCTTTGAGATGGGTCTCTGAGGTCTGTCTTCGTCGTCAAAGAGGAAGCTCGTGGTGTTGACGGGACCAAGCACGCTCGAGAGATCTGGGAGGTTTGATCTTTTGCGGTCGTGGCTCAATACTGGCATGGAGTTGCGGTTGGGACTGTGGGTGTGCGGTCAGCTTACTTGCTCTTATGGTGTTCTTTTGGACCGGTGTGGCATGTGGCATGTGGCAGTTGGGGAGAGAAGTGGCAGGGATGAAGAGGGGCTGTCATGTGTTATGGCTGTCGCCATTGACACATGCCGGATCAATGGTAAGATTCAATTGTTGCCATTGTCACATGCAAAGTCACACGCTTGCTCTGAACACAACAATAGCACATGTGAAAGCCAACAATGAGCATCACAGTGAGACGTCTGGATATAACACCGGGGGAAAGAGTGAAGTGAGGAGGAGAAGGCCGAACTTACTTCGCAGCAGCACGATGGACACTCGCATCGAAGTTGTAGAGGTAATCGTCGTTCTCCTCTTCATCGTCGGACTGTCTACGAGAGCCAGGGACAGAGTACGATGGCAAATTCGCCGAAGACGTAACGGGACGATTGTAGTTGAAATGCGGCGAAGTCAACTGCGTGGAAGCGCGTGCAGGTCTGTTGACAAGACCAGGGGGCGATGCCAGACTCGCAGAGCTGTAGCGATTTGGCTTGGAAAAGATGGAGGGAAAGGCATCGGCGTACTCAGGCGGCGTGGTGGGCTCGCTCTGTGCAATCATTTGCGACACGGCATCCTCATGGCGCCTGTGATCATCAACTTCACGGCGCGTGTCCGGATCGACCTCTGCGATAAAGGCCTGGATCCTTCTCTGCTCGGCCAGGAGTTGCTCGTAATGACGGTATTTCTGCTCGGACTGGCTATGGCGTTAGTACTCTGGTTCTGTCTTTCCTGGAAATCATTCACAAGGACTTGAGGTGTGGAAAACGCATCTCGCACGTATCTGACTTCAGGGAAGACTTACTGGAGAAACTCTCGCGAAAGCGCCACTCTGCAAATCAATTGTCAGCCTCCTGCTTTCATCGTCAAGCGCGAGAACGCTGGAAGTAGGCTGCTCTTTTCGTGGCATTCCATTCCCTGGGTTGCGGACTTGGTTTTTCTGAGAAGCTCGCAATTTCAACCATGCCAACTCTTTCGCGATCAGCGGACCTGCGCGAGTCCAACACTTCGGAAGAGAGCCCAGGCTCCAAAAAATCCATGTGGCCATGCTACTCAAGATCGGTAGATCATCGTCCTTCCCAGTAACGGAATGCCTTTATTGCAGAGCCCCTTCAAACTTCCCTTGCGCTCTTTTGGATTCGTTCACTCACCTGCATCGTATCTCCTGCAGCCATGCGACGCTGCTGTCCGATCGGGGAAAGGGTGGGAAGGCCGTTGGTCGTGAATCTTCGCGTAAGTCCGCTCCTGGTCTCGTTGGTAGTGGCGACAGAGGCGGTGCTTAGCAGGCCGCTCATGCCGCCCACGCTGCGTCGGTTGGTGGTTCTAGGCGGCGACAGCGGGTTGTTCGAGTAGCCTGGGAAAGGCACGCTGTCCTGAGGAGATTGCGGGCTGCGGAAGGAAAAAGCCATGGTGGATGCGCTGCAAGATGTCTTCTACGCACGTAATCAGTCTTTCTGCACCTCGTCGAACCTGTTGTCGGTGTTGCGCGTGTAAGCGCCACGGCGGACGACACAGGAGAGGACATACGCTTGCGGAGAAGTGGGTTCTCCTGCTTCAGTAAGGGCGGCGTCGATCCAATGGCGGCGGAGGTTTCAGCACGACTTGCGGAAGTATGTTCAATAATGACAGTGGCGTCCTCTGCGGCCTTGGGCGACAAGAGCGAAAAGAGGTGCGAGGCGTGGACAAGTCGAGAACCGGCGGGGGCTCTGCAAGAGGTACGACGTCGAGCACGAGGCTTGGCTTGGACTGGACAGCAAGTCGCTAAGTCACCTCACTACTTGCCGCGGCGGTCTACCTGGCGAATGACAACGTTACCACCAAGGAGCGAATGCAGGCCATGTCCGATTGCGATAATCTAGCGCCGTGACTTACTAGCCACGCAATCCACGGCCGCTCGCTCATCACGGCGAAACTACCAAACCGCCGCCGATACCCCAGTGGATAATCGACCTGGGCTTGCCTTTCCCTGCATCTGGCCGCCATCCCGTTTCACTTTACTTCAAACTTTACTTCAAGGGTCGCAAAGTTCGGCCCTTGCGGCAACTCGTCACCCGCGTGCCTGTCCTGGACTTGAGCAGTCCGTGGCCACATCCGTCTCGTCTCGTCTCGTCCTCCTGATACCACCACCTGTCTAGCCGAATACTTGCGAGCTCACCATCAGCACTCGGTCCGGCTCCGACTCCGACTCCTTTGATGCCGAGATACCGAGCTGCCAGGGCAAGTGCCTGGCCGCTCATCCCTGCGGCCGCACGAGTCTAGCGCCCGATGACGTGCCCAAGGGTCTCTGCTGGTTCCATCGGAGTCGTCTGGATCCATCGTACAATCGGGATGGCTGGCGCTCGCTCAAAGCAGCCCAACCTTTGACTCATTCTTCACAGCTTGCGTTGTTCCATGGTCGTGGGGGCGCACCTTAGCTGCAACCGACGTACCGACGTGGACCATGGATCAAATGGCGGTCGACTGTTGGCCTTGCAGTACTCAGGTACAGGATCGGAATCGCGGCCGACTTTCAATAAACCTTCGCAAGCATCCGAGAAGATCGAGCACGCACTGCACAGGTATATTACAATTGCGACTAATGGCTTGAGCTTGACCGGGTTATAGGTGCCTCCGTGCACCCTCGAAAAGATGCAGTTTCTGGGGATGAGAGGGATACAGTACGCGCATGTAATTGCCTTTGGAGCCAAGATTACGGTGAGGGCACCAGAAGCTTCACCGCTCCTTCTGGCTTTCTCATACTACGCTAGTCAGTGCTAATGGCGACAATGGCAGTGGGGTTTGCTAATCGTGGGCGCTACTATTGCTCCACGCGGCAAAAACTCGCAGCTCGAGCACCCAGTAATAACAATAACGTGGCCGACGATATAACATCGCTGTCAGGTTCAACATGTGTGATTTGCTTTTCGTCCCATTCGTCGAGTCAGGCCAATCGTTCATGCACGGACGTGGACCTGCAGAGTGCGATGATGGCGGTTTGAAACATGGAGTATAGAAAGCGTTCGATAAAATGTTGCCGAGAGGCGTTGCTACTCAGATCAACTGATGGTGTTGCTCGCCTCGTTTATATCGAAGTTTACTGCAGATCATTATAAGGCTAGATATGGATGGTACCACAACACGCAAATCGCATGGATCCCCACGTTCAATGTACAGGTACCTGCAATTTACGTGTACTTTCCCTTGTGCCTTCTTACTCGCTATCCGAGTATCTCGACACATTCATACAAGTTCGACCAAGGCCAAAGAAAACACAGACTCTCGGGACTCGTACATATGCTTGATGTACTGTTCAAATGTCTACCATTCACTCGCGTTAAGATGCATGGATCAGTGCCGGACTTTTACTATCTGGTTACTGAGCTCTCGAAATTGCACATGATGACGTCGCGCAAGAAATGACCAGGCACATGTACCATAGCCAACAGAAAACATATGATGACCATCAACTTGTTCTCGTCAGCAACATGTGGTTGGATGGAAAATCTTCACACTCGTTCTTCACGTGCTGTAGAGTCATGTCTGCCTGAGGCTTCTCGGCAGCCGGGAAGGGCGGAATCGGGGTCCGCGTCGTAAATTGCCGATCAAGCTTTCTTCGCGACTTCGAGTAAAGCAGCGCGATACCAATTCACAGCTTTCATGAAATTATTCTGACGCACCATCGCACCAGCACTTCTTACGGCTCGCGACTGAAAGATCGCATCTGATTCGCCATGCCGCCTCGGGCGAAGAAGACTGGGCCTACAGAGGTGCCAGAAAACTCGGCCTCAAAGGTATAGCACCACATGACAAAACTCTTTGAAGTCGGTCGCTGACTCTTGAATAGGAAGCCTCGACAGCGGCCGCCACAAAGCAAACAGCGCAGGCGAAAACAAACGCGACCGCGCAAGCCGAGTCTGGACAAACAGCATCAGCGAACAAGCCAAATGTCTCCCAGCAGACCAAGATCCCGACCAAAAAGCGAGTTGGCGACGAGATGGACTCCGTTCTGAAGCCATTCTACTACAGCAAATCTCTAACCGATCCCATCAACACTGCTCGCGACAAGTGGAATCTTCTCCCTGCTTTCCTCCGGGTGAAGGGTCTTGTCAAGCAGCACATCGACTCTTTCGACTATTTCACCAACGTCGAGCTGAAGAAGATCGTTCAAGCCAATTCTTTGGTTGTCAGCGATGCGAACCCGAGCAAATACATCGAGTTCACCGACATCCGAGTCGGTCTGCCAAACCGCATGGAGGACGATATCCACGGCCACCGCGAGAGCAACGTCACCCCAAACGAATGCCGACTCCGAGACATGACCTATGCTGCGCCTATCTACGTCGATTACATCTATCCCAAATCTACCGGCAAAACTATGCGACGAGATGTCATGATTGGCCGAATGCCCATGATGTTGCGAAGTGGCAAATGCGTGCTCAACGGGAGGTCCGAGTCCGACATGGGTCTATTGAACGAATGCGCGGTTGACCCCGGTGGATACTTCGTTGTCCGTGGAACCGAAAAGGTCATTCTTGTGCAAGAACAGCTGAGCAAGAACCGTGTCATCGTTGAAGAGTTCAAGGGTGTCATTCAAGCATCTGTGACCAGTCACACGGCAAACGTCAAGACGAAGACATACGTTGTCTGCAGCAAGAAGAACCCGCAGAAGATTGATCTGCTCATGCTGAAGCACAACTCGTTCAACGAAGATATTCCAGTCGCCATTGCCTTGAGAGCCATGGGCGTACAGTCCGACCACGAGATTCTTCTTCTCTGTGCTGGTCAAGATTCACAATACCAGGACGAGTTCGCGCCCAACCTGGAGTATGCCGCGCTTTGCGGCGTTCACACACAAGAGCAGGCTCTCGACTTCATCTACTCTAAGATGAAGGGCGACAAGTTCCCTCGATTTGGTCGTCCGGAGAAGACGCCCAAACAGCAAGCCTTGGACAAGCTTGCACAGACTATTATTCCTCACGTTGAGGTGAAGAACCTCAACTTCAGAGCCAAGTCCCTTTACATTGCATTCATGGCACGCCGTGTCTTGCAAGTTATGCACGACCCGAAACTCATCGACGACAGAGATTACCTTGGCAATAAGCGTCTCGAGTTGGCAGGACAAATGCTGTCACTACTCTTCGAAGATTTGTTCAAGGAGTTCGCACGACACCTCAAACTCAGCATGGACAAAACGTTGAAGAAGCCCAACCCTACGAGGGAGTTCGACCCAAACGATCACATCCGCGCTTTCGAGTTCAGAATCACAGGTGGGCTGGAACGAGCTATCTCGACCGGTAACTGGAACCTCAAGCGTTTTCGCATGGAGCGTGCAGGTGTCACACACGTCCTCAGTCGTTTGAGTTACGTTGCCGCTTTGGGTATGATGACTCGTATCTCATCACAGTTCGAAAAGACTCGCAAGGTTTCCGGTCCCCGTGCATTGCAGCCATCGCAGTTCGGCATGTTGTGTACATCGGACACGCCAGAAGGTGAAGCTTGTGGTCTGGTCAAGAACTTGGCCTTGATGACGCATATCACAACCTCAGACGAAGAAGAGCCCATCCGCAAGATGGTGTTCACTCTAGGTGCTGAGGATGTTACAAGCACATGTGGTCAAGAAATCTACGGAACAGGTGCTTATATCATCTTCATCAACGGCACACCTCTGGCGCTCACACGGTCACCCAAGCAGTTTTTGCTGGCGTTCCGAAGGTTCAGGCGTATGGGCAGAATCTCGGAGTTCATCAGCGTTCACATCAACCACCACCACAACGGTGTGCACATCGCGACCGACGAAGGTCGTGTTTGCCGACCCTTGATCATCGTCGAGAAGGGCAAGTCAAAGATCACAACGCGCTTCTTGGAGTCTCTTCGCAAAGGCACCATGGATTTCGATGACGCCCTTTCGCGTGGTATCGTCGAGTACCTGGATGTCAACGAAGAGAACGACTGCAACATTGCCGTCTACGAGGATCAAATCAACATGCACACGACCCACTTGGAGATCGAACCATTCACAGTCTTGGGAGCCGTTGCCGGTCTCATTCCCTACCCTCATCACAACCAATCGCCTCGTAACACCTACCAATGTGCTATGGGTAAGCAAGCCATCGGAGCCATTGCATACAACCAACACACCCGCATCGACACCATCCTCTACCTCATGCTGTACCCGCAAAAGCCTTTGTGCAGCACAAGAACAATCGAGCTTATCAAATACGACAAATTACCTGCCGGACAGAACGCCACCGTCGCTGTCATGTCGTACTCCGGTTACGATATTGAGGATGCCCTTGTCATGAACAAGGCCTCATGCGACCGAGGCTTCGGGCGCCGACAAGTCTACAAGAAGGTCAGCATGCCGCTCAAATCCTACAACAACGGCGCGTCAGACAGACTCGCAGACAGAGATCCCAACAACCCCAAGCATCGCAAGATCGGCAAAGACGGTCTCGTCGAGGTGGGCGAGAAGCTCGACATGGGTGACAGCTACATGCTGAAAGAAAGCCCACAAAACCAGTTCCAGTCAATCCCCGCATCCCAGCAAAAGTGGTCGCAAGCACACATGTCTTACAAGCTCCCCGACCCAGCTTACGCCGACAAAGTCATGATCTCCACCAACGAAGGCAACCAAACCCTCGTCAAGATCCTCACCCGCCAAACCCGCCGCCCCGAAATCGGCGACAAGTTCTCCTCTCGCCACGGCCAAAAAGGTGTCGTCGGCACCCTCGTCGAACAAGCAGACATGCCCTTCACCGACCTCGGAATCTGTCCAGATATCATCATGAACCCCCACGGTTTCCCGTCCCGCATGACAGTCGGCAAGATGATCGAGCTGCTCTCGGGCAAAGCCGGCGTCCTCTCCGGTGTGCAGCAGTACGGAACCTGCTTCGGCGGCAGCAAAGTCGAGGACATGGGCGAGCTGCTCCTCAAGCACGGCTTCTCGTACACAGGCAAGGATTACGTCACATCTGGTATCACAGGCGAGCCCCTGCAGGCTTACGTCTTCTTCGGTCCGATCTACTACCAGTCGCTAAAACACATGGTGCAAGACAAGATGCACTCGCGTTCGACCGGTCCGCGCGCCATCCTCACCCGCCAGCCGACTGAAGGTCGTTCGAGGCAGGGTGGTCTGCGTCTGGGAGAGATGGAGCGTGATTGTCTGATTGCGTACGGTGCTTCGCAGCTGCTGCTCGAGCGTCTCATGTTGTCTTCTGACGCGCACGAGGTCGACGTCTGCGAGAAGTGCGGTCTCATGGGCTACCAGGGGTGGTGCCAGAGCTGTCAGGCCAGTGGCGGTATGGTCAAGATGACTGTGCCGTACGCTGCCAAGCTCCTGGTTCAAGAGCTCATGAGCATGAACGTCAGTGCACGGTTGAGGCTGGAGGACCAGTTCCCGAGAGAGGCGCCGTCTCAGACTTGATCGGTCGGCGAGCGGCTTGGGGGGTGGAAAAAATTGATCTTTGGTGTCTCCTTGTATCTGAGACTACGAGCATAGCGAATGGCGTTTACTTGAGTGGCTGTTTAACGTGGTATGTACAAATGTAAATCTGAATTTGTTTCGAAATCTCTCATGAATCGCCTCGGGAGCCCTCAGCGCCGACGACGTTTAATCTCATAATCTAAATCGTCAACGTCAACATCAACAAAATCTACAACTTACTCCTCAACACCGCACCCTCCAACCCGGCCTCCCCATCAAAGATATCACGCTCCAGTGCCCTCGTATTAACATGCCTGGGGCTCAACTGCTCCACTCTCTCGCACCCCAACAACCTCATGGCAGTCTCAGTCTCAGCCTTCAAAATCTCAAACATTCTCTCCACACCCGCTTGACCGCCAGCTCCCAAAGCGAAGAGCGGCGCCCTTCCCAAACCAACACCCTTTGCACCCAAGGCAAGAGCTTTCACAACATCTGTACCACGCTTGATGCCACCATCGACCCAGACTTCGAGCTTGGTCAGGACTTCAGGGCAATATTTGCGGATTTCGAGAAGAGTGTGCAGAGCTGGTGGCGCGGTGTCGAGGGCGCGGCCGCCGTGGTTCGAGAGGATGATTCCCTTGATGTATTGAGAGTAGTGGGAGGCGAGGTATGCGTCTTCGTGTGTTTGTAGGCCCTTCAAGACGATCGGGAGAGAAGTGTGTTTTGCTAACCAGGGGAGGGTGCTGCGCCACGTGAGATCTGGAGCAGTGCCGGCGAAGAGTGCTTTGCCCACACCACCATGAGCGGACTCTGAGCGTGCAGAAGCGGAGTCTGGGGCTGGTGACGTTCCGCTCGCTGAGCCGGATTGAACGGAGCTTCGCACGGGGAGGTTGGCGGCGACGTTCTTGGAGCGCTCGTCGTGCTCGCGTTTGCCTGGGACTGGCGCGTCTAGGGTGAGGCAAATGAATTTGATTTGCGGGATGGCGTTGACGCGGGCGAGCATGGCCTCGCTTTTTGCGCGGTCTTGCTGGACGTATAGTTGCCAGCCGAAGACTTGGCCCGGAGGCGCGTTTGCGACGATTTGCTCTGGAGTCTGCGAGGCATTGGCAGAGATAAGCTGCATGGCGCCGAATTTGGCTGCTGCTGCTGCCATTCCTGCTTCGCCGGCGGGGTTTCCGAGACGTGCCATGGCGGCTGGGGAGATGTAGATTGGTAGGTTGACGTTGTTGCCGAGAAGGGTTGTGGAGGTGTCGCAGTGGGTGCAGTCCACGAAGACTCGAGGCCGGAGGAGGATCTTTCTATAGACGTTTCCGTTGTATGACTTGCTGTAGAGATCATCGCCCGCACTGTAGTAGTATGCCCAGGCCTTTTTGTTGATTGTCTTGGTCGCGAGGTGTTCCAGGTCGTCGATGTTGAGGCATTCGTCCACCGTGTCGGGGTCCCATTCCCGCTGAACGACTTGTTGCTGGACTTGTGGGCTGGCACTGCCTTGCTCTTGTGCCGGTGACTTCTCTTCCTTGGGCAGTGTGCTTTCGTCTATTTT
Source organism: Cladosporium phlei (assembly GCA_003614995.1). Classification (NCBI taxonomy): domain Eukaryota; kingdom Fungi; phylum Ascomycota; class Dothideomycetes; order Cladosporiales; family Cladosporiaceae; genus Cladosporium; species Cladosporium phlei. The sequence continues at coordinate 78,707 of QZFA01000012.1, forward strand.
TCCGAGCTTCGCTTCTGCGGGCAGGCTTCCTTCGAGAGTTCCAGGAGGGTGGATCGGGTCGTACTCTTCAGTCGCGTCTGTGCCAGCCAGCTGGAGAATAATCTTGCTACCACCGGGGTGTTCGGGCAGGAACTTGGTTACGTCCCAGACATTACCGTAGAGAATGACCCAGCATTCGTCTGTGGTGTTGTGCTGTTTGACCTCGTCGTATGTGAATGTCTTTGCCATGTTGGGCAGTGTTGGAGAGTGCAATAGTGGAGCGGAAGGGAGTGAATATGTAGTAGATTAGAGAGTAAGATACGAGAGTTGAGATGTAAGAGAAAAGGTGAGAGATGCCACAGATTGACCTACTCAAAGACGGCGACGCAAGCGAAAAAGTACCTTGTTGAGGTTGTCGGCAGAATGCAACACCGAATCGGCATCGGCATCTGCTGTCAAACGCCGTCGAGATGCGGGTCATCAAGGAAGGAAGCACCATCATTCGTTGATTCTAACCGACTGCCATCAATCCAGATAGCGACGAGCATGTGTTGTTAAGAGGCAAAGTTGTGGTCGAGACACCCGAATCTCTGACCGAGCAGTTGTAGACATCGCATGTGTTTCATGAGGTAAAGATGTCGATTTGAACACAGCATTGGACGCGTAAGCCCTTGCTACAGCTCACTTGATAGGAACAAGTGGCACTTTTGCTTGAATCCTTCCTTGGAAGGGACCTTCGTGTAACTACATATCAAACAACCTCACTCCTTCTTTTACATGGAAGCGACCAAAAATAACTTGAATCCATCCACTCGATCAACAGATCTCTAAATCACGCATCCAAACGCCGTACAACAGCTTCATTGCAAACGCGCATCATCAAAACAGTGCCTCAACACAAAATCACCACAGCAAAAAATATAACCCACCTTGGACTATCACAAACAATACCAAAAGACACCTCCGACAAAATGATCTCCCTCATCGCCTTCGACCTAGACGGCACCCTCGCCCTCAGCAAACAACCCCTCCAAGCCCCCATGATCGAAGCCATAACCTCCCTCCTAACCGTCGCCAACGTAGCCGTCATCTCAGGCGGCGACTGGCCTCAATTCGAAAAACAAGTCGCAAGCCGCCTCCCACCCACCGCAAACCTCAAAAACCTCTGGCTCATGCCCACGACCGGCACGAAACTCTACACCTGGCGAACCGAGAGCGGAAGCTGGCAACCGGTCTACGCTGAGCTCTTCACGCCCGAGAAACGCGCTTCTATCATTGAGGCTTTCCTCGCCTCGCTCGAAGCAACCGGTTTCGTACCAGAGCAGACTTGGGGTGATAGGATTGAGGATCGGGGAAGTCAGATTACTTTCTCCGCTCTGGGCCAGCAAGCACCCGTCCACGCGAAAGAAGTCTGGGATCCTGACTTCGCGAAGCGCAAAATCATCCAAGCCGATCTGCGTCAGCGGCTGCCCGGACTGTCGATCAACATGGGCGGCGCGACGTCGATCGACATCACGAAGGAAGGTGTAGACAAGGGGTATGGCCTGCGGAGACTGAGTGTCGCGAGTGGGATTCCGCTGGAGCAGATGATGTTCATCGGCGATGCGATCTTCCCCGGTGGCAACGATTACCCGGCCAAGGAGATGGGGATGGAGACAGTTTGCGTCAAGGATCCCGAGGGAACGCTGGCTGCTGTTGCTGCCATCACGGCTTGCTTGAGGAAGTGATACAGTAGGAGAGTAGCGTTTTCCAAGGGATTACAATTGTGCATCTGTAGGCGTGGTCTGCAAACAAGAAGCTAAAGGATGTCGTACAGACGCGACGCATTCTCTTCAACGGATGAAGGTCTCGGTATCAAGCAAGAGTTAGTTACGGTCAAGGTTGGCGAACGGAGGAGCCTTCTACTTGTCGAGCAACATCCACTTTTCTTACGGGAAGAGGGGATTACATAAGCATTATCATGGGTCTTTAAACTCAGATTACTGAAATTAATTCATTGCGAGGTAAGTATTAGCGTTGACCAAATATCCCACATACCTGCATGATTTTTGGCAGCTCCCCAAAGACTGCGAACCTCTACTTCAGGTAATCGTGCGCCGACAGCCACGAGCGAACCTTCTCAGCATCCCTCTCCCTGTACTTGGCATTGCCCTTGATAGTGTCACCAGCAACAGCGAGACCGCGGTCGTAGCCAGTGTTGTCCTTGTCCTTGAAGAACTTCTCGATATCGCTCTCGATCTCGAAGGAGACGTACTTCTGCAGACACATGCGCAGGAAACGCTCCAGCACGACCATGTTGCCGCCGAGGCGCTCGCGGATCATCGGCCAGTTGGCCTTGATGTATGTCCACACCTCGTTGCGCACCTTGGCGTTGTTGGCGAGCGACACACCGACACTGTGCATGTCCTGAACGGCGACCTTGCCGCTGAAGCCGAATTGCAGGTAGTCCTGAGCCAGCTCTGCGGTCTGCACTCTGCCGAGCGATTGGAGGGTGATCTCGCGACCGTCGATCGAAGTGGTGGTGAGGTACTCGTTCTTGATGGCCTCGTAGGCGGGCTTGCCGCCGTTCTTGATGCCGATTTTGTAGACTGCGCCACGGAGCGAAGGGTGGATGGCCTTCTTGTCGCCAGCAACAAATGCATCAAAGCGCTTGGTGGTCTCGGCAACAGTACCCTCGTGTCCGGCAAGACCAGCAGTCAGGAGAAGGAGAGCACGAAGCTGGCCCTTCAGGTAGTCGTCATGAGGAGCGAACTCCCAGCCGACCTTATCCGTGGCGGCAGTGACGAGCTTGAGTGTGTACTTGCGCAGGCCCTCGCTGATCTCTTTGTCGTCGGCGAACACCGAGCGAATCTTACCAAGGCTCGAGAGAACCTCACTCCACACGAGGTAGTTGTCCTCGGTCGAGAATCCTTCCAAGAATGCAAGGACACCAGCGGTGGTGCCATCACCAGAGACCGCGAGTGCAGCCGCATCTCCAATAAGACCGATCTTGTCCTCGACTGACAGCTTGTCAAGCGCACTGCTGAGGCTGAAAAGACGCTGTGGGGGAAGGCTGGTGCGGTAGAAGCCAGTCTGGTTGCTGTTGACCTTGTAGAAGTCGGTGTCAATATCGCGGTATGTGTCTTCCTTGGCAGTCAAAGGCTCGCGCTTGGCCTCCGTAGCTTGAGGTCCAGTCTTAAGGCCCATGGGAATCCACCAAGTAGTCTCGTCCTCTTCAGGCTTGACATCACCAGCGCTGAGGAAGCGAGATTGCCTCACACTAAATTGACCAGGCTCTTCGGTGACAGTGACGACAGGGAAACCGATCTTGAGGATCCAAGGGTCCATGAAGGCTTTGACGTCTTGTCCGGAAGCTTTGCTCAAAGCACTCCACAGATCTCCGGTTCTTGCGTTGCTGTACTGGTGTGCCTTGAGGTAGTCCGACACACCCTTGAGGAAGGTCTCGACGCCAAGGTGAGCGGCCAACATGCGGATGACGGAGCTTCCTTTGAGGTAACTGATGTGGTCGAAGATCTGGTCGACTTCGAGTGCGTTCTTGACGGGGACCTCAATTGGGTGGGAAGTCCTCAGGCCGTCAAGCTGGAATGCCATCTGCATAGACTCGGTGACGAACTGTCCCCAGACGTTCCAGTCGGGGTGAAGGTGGTCCACCGCGTACCAGCCGACCCATGTGGCGAAGCCCTCGTTGAGCCAGAGCTCGTTCCACCAGTCCATGGTAACGAGGTTGCCAAACCATTGGTGGGCAAGCTCGTGGGCCACGACGTAGACGACACGGTTGCGGTACTTCTGGTCAGAGTTGTATTCGTCGAAGAGAACAGCGGTCGTACGGTAGGTGATGAGACCCCAGTTCTCCATGGCGCCGTGTGACTAGGAAACGAAGGTCAGCTGAGGTTCGACGTCAAGGATATGCAAATTAAGCGATGGCATTGGCCAATGGGAGACGTATAATCGGCTGGACGTATCAGCCATTGTGAATGGATTGACCGTAACGCATCGACACGCTGAGAGACTTACGAATTCGTGGACAGCTAGCAGGTCAACCTTGGGCAAAGGGTAGTCGATGCGGAAGATCTACGCGCAATGGTCAGTCTCGGTCCATATATCAACCATACTATGTTCCCTACCTCAGAGAAGTAATCGACGACCTGGTGGGCGCTCTCAAGAGCAAGCTTGCCCTGCTCCTTGAGGCCGCGAGTGGTGTAGACTCTGACGGGCAGTTCCTTGCCGTTGTACTTTCTCCTGGTGAAATCCTCAATGTATTCGAAATCACCAAAGCTCCAAGCAAGAAGGTAGGTCGACATGATGGGTGTGCGGTCAAAGCTGACGATCTTGTGTCCAGCCTTCTTGCTCTTCTTCGTCTCTTTTTCAGGCATGTTGGACAGCGCAGTCAGATCCTCGGGAACCTCCATCTCAAAGTCGAAAGTGGCCTTCAGGTTGGGCTCGTCGAAGCAAGGGAATGCGCGGCGGGCGTCGGAAGACTCGAACTGGGTGGAGAACATGTAGTGGTGCTCGTCGTCTTTGGCGACACCTTTGGAAGCCTCGACGGTGGGCGTGTACTTGGAGCGGTAGAAGCCGGCCATGGTGTTGTTCATGGTGCCCTCGAAGGTGATGGTCAAGACAGCCTTCTCGGTCTGCGAAAGCTCTTGGTCGAATGCGAGGGTGCAGCGCTGGTTCTTCTCATCGTAGCTGATGTTGGAGGCCTTGATGGTGGAAGAGGTCTTGCCGGCATCGAGTGCGACCTCAGCAGAGTGGACCTTGAGCTCGTGGGTGTTGAGTGTGATGGACTTGGTGGACTTCTTGACGGCGAGATCGATTGCTACGCGGCCTTGGTAGGTCCATGGTGCGTGAGGCTGGAGGTCGAAGAGGGAGATGTCGTAGTTGGTAGGCTTGACACTGTCGAGGATTGTTAGCATTGGTCTTGCTTGGGTGGTCGGGTGTATACCGTGGTAGGAAACATACTCGTCGGACAGGATATCACGGTCGGTAGCCATCTTGACGAGACTGCTTGAGGCGTGAGACGAGCAGTTTCTGATGTTGTTCCAGGTGTTGGACAACGGGACGAAAGAGCGGCGTGAATTGAATTGCGGCGTGTTTGCTTTGGGCGTCGAGGACGAGATCATTGACCTCGACCCCGCGGTGCTCGCCAAACACAATGCCACCTTCCGTCTTGGGACGCCTGAAGACACGACCCACCCATTGTGACACTCCGCCAGCGACCTCGCAACCGACGACACTCCTCGTGTTACTCTCATCGGGATACAGACGAGAAACTCGACCAAGCGCGTTGTTCACGATCACGATTACCGATAGATTGAGCACTCTGACTTTGGCTAAAGCTTGTCTTGCCCCTAGCGGAGAGCCGAGACCAGACGGGAATAGAAGTTGGCACGTGATCGTCGAGTGAAGGCGAACATGCTGCGTATACCTATCTCCTAGACGAAAGATTGTACAGACGGTGGGTCGTAAGCCGAATCTTCTCGTATACACACACGTTCAGGTCGCCAGAGTCTGGAATCAAGACGCTCTCAAGTCTGATGACATGTAATTACACCCAAACAACAAACTCCAAGCAATGCAATGCGCCGTTTATGCTCCAGTCCCTTCCCAAAGAGCCATGATTATCCTTCAACGATCGTGAACGTATGAGTGGCGCGATGCCGTGTCTTGCCCAACTCATAGCCGGACCACCACGTCGACACACGGTATCCGGAACTGCTTCTTTTCGAGGAATCCTCTCGCCAGCTCGAAACCACTTCCGCCTGCTGTCGCGCTGATTCCTCCGCCTTCAAATCGTTTCTTGACACCTTCTATTGCCGCGCTCGCCAGTGAGCCGCCCGTACCATTGATCGCGGTGACCGCCATCCCTGCCGTCTCCATCAGGGTCTCCGTGATTGTCGCATTGCCGCTGAAGTATGAGGATGCAGTTTCTGAAGGGGTGATCAAGCCACTAGACCATCGTGGCTCAAACCAGTCGGCGTGGAAATCGAAGAGGGAGAATACGAGGACGAAGAGGAGGATCGAGCAGTAGACGCAGGGCCGTTGCAGCCAGTATGTTCCGGTCAAGAAGAGTAGGACGTAGATCGGCGAGGCATTCGTGCTAGAGTAGACGTGAGCATATTTTCAAATCGGGTGTAGAAAGAATGGTTCTTACAGGAAGATGAGCAGTGGTACCCAGCTGCGGAGGCAGAACATTGTGACGGTGAGGCGATTCGGGTTTGCGCACAAGGCGAGTTAGGTCGTCGCTCCAAAAGGCTACTGCATGGCCTTCCGGTATGTTATGTCGCTCAGGAAATCCGAGTGTTGTAGTAGATATACAGTATTATGGAAGTAGAGAGCGAAGTGCAGCAAGAGGATCCCGCCTGAGGGCCGCCGAAGTTGGTCAGCATCTTGGCCGACGACTTCGCGGCCAAAGGGTTCCTTCTTCGGCGACCCGAACACAAACACAACTCGCCCACCGATTCATCAAATGCCAATGCTGAGACAACAGGTAATGCTGCGGTTCTTTTAGCGATATCATTCAAATCAATTTCATTGACTGTATACAGCATGGCAATGCACGTGGATCACGAGCCATTACGGTCAACCGCACATGCTCGCCATGGTATCAACGTGATGGACGCGTAAGTGAAGACGACCAGACCGGTATCCAAGGTGATCACGAGCCAATGCTGCTTCTGCCGTCTATAAGTTTTGTTTCCATCTTTCAGACAATCCTTCCTCTCTGCATCAACATCCCCCTCCGGAATACCAAGAATCACCTTGAGCACGGTTTACCACTGCTACAACGATAGTCACTCATAATCATCAACATGGCGTCGCCTGCCCCAGATGTGCAGGATCAGCCTGCACCGGTCGGCGAAAAGCGCAAACGTGAGACGGACGATATCGACTCGAGAGACGAGTACCAGCAGGATGAAGGCAACGCTACAGTCGAGCCCGACTCAGTAGTTCCTGACGACTATGAACTTCCGGATTCAGACGACGACGACGATGACGATCAGCTGGAGGATGAAGATGAGGCGAGCGTCATGGAGGATGTCTCTGAGATCCCAACTCACGACGAATCGAAGGAGCCTTTGCCGAAGTGCGCGATATACGACGCTGACATCAGAAAAATCGAAGAGAAGATCACGGTGATCCCAAGGCGTTTACTGGGCCAACTTGAGGAGCACGGCTGCCTGGGTCAAGCTCTCAAACTACACGTCAGCAGGGCCGAGAAGCTTGTGACCCTGCCACAGACGCCCAATATGAGGATTGCCATCCTTGGTTGTGCAGGAGCTGGCAAAAGCTCACTCTTGCATGCGATCACTGGGAAACCCGATCTCGCCAAATCGTTGAGTGGCGGACAAAGCTGCACATGTGTCCCGACAGAGTATCAAGACACGTTCACACGTCAGACGCTGGACTTCGCCGCCAAGTTTCATTATCTGCAGCCTGATGGTGTGACGGTCCAGCTCCGCGAAACTATCAAGGACTACAATACCTTCGCATTCGAAGTGGAAGATGACTGGGACGAGGACACCCGGATGTCGGCGAAAAAGGCACATGCCAACGCCATGAAAGTGCTCCGCACTCTTTTCAACGACAACCCAAAGTTTTCAAGCAAGAACGCGACCGTCGGGTACATGAGCGCCATGTACACGCAGCAAGACTCGCTCCTGGACGACCTTGCAGCAAATTGCGAGCTGAAGCTGAAACCTACAGCAAAGGATAACTACACGATTTACCATGAAGCAAAAACGCTTTCGAAGCTCAGAATCACCATTGATCCCCTGATGAGTTCGACGGGGATTTTCGACGAGCCGTCTCTATGGCCATTACTACGACACGTCAGCATCGGCGTGCGCGGCTCGAGAGTGCTCGAAAAGGTGACACTCATCGATCTTCCTGGTATATCTGACACGAACCAGTCTCGTGTTGAACTTACCCACGATTTCATCGGGAGCTGCGACTACATCTGGATTGTCGCACCTATCAGTCGCGCGGTGGACGATGCAACTGTGTTTCAACTGCTCTCGCGCTACGGGAAATATTTCAAAGGGATGCTTTGCGTGATCTGCACGCACTCCGATGATGGCATCATTGCCTCTGAGACCAAGCTTGTGAATTACTTCAGACAAGAAGATCAAGACGTCACACGGTATGTGACCTTGAGTGACCGGATGAGGGCGAAGAAATCCGAGGTCACAACACTGAAAGCCCAAATCACGCAGATCAAAAAGAAGAAGAAGAGGGTTACTAAACAACAGATGATGGATGTCCGTGAAGAGGAAGAGACCTTGAAAGGATTGACGAGGGAATTCGCACGACTCGAAGCCGAACGCTTTGGATTCCTCGTTCAAACCCGAAATGCTCTGATCACGGAACAGATGCAGGATGCAATGCAGAGTCACTTGCCTCTTGGCCATGTGCTGGAGGTCCACTGCATTTCCAACTCTCACTACGCCGCATTGAATCGAGCTGAGATTCGTGGGCCTCGATTGACTGCTGAGGCTACAGGTGTTCCAAGACTTCGTGCCAACACCATTGCCCTCGTGGCACCGCAGCTTTTGAACACACTCGAACATTACGTTACCCACGATGTCAAAAACATGCTCCAACAGCTTCAGCTCTGGCTCAGTACTGCATCGATTGATCGAAGAGCAGAGCTACTTGCCTTAGCAAGTCAGCCGCGAGATCAGTTACCAGCCATGGTTGATGCCAGGCTTACCGGTCTTGTTAACAATGTCCGGATCATGGCAGAAGGTACTTTACAGCAAGCCATACCTGAGGCATCGAGGGCTGCCTTGGAACAGCTGACCAAAAAGGAAACCAAACACTGGAAGACAATCTCAGCCTTCATCTGTAACAACGGAAACCATTCTACCAAGATGTGTCCCAAAGAGTCTTGGAACGAGAACTTCATGAAGTCCCTGACGGATGTGATCATCGGTAGCTTGGTGTCACTTGGTCAAACCCGCGCACAACTCACCGAAGCCCTGGAAGGTGGAATCATCGAAAGCCTGAACAACTTCAAGAAGACGATTGAAGGTACTTGCGCTCCCCACTTCCACTTGTTGACTTTGATTTACTGACTGCGCGTCAGATTTCCCAGCGAATCTTCCAAAAGAGCAGCTAGCCTCGTCGCTTGAGACTTGCATTCGAGGCATTCGCCACAACTTCACCTCTGACGCAGTAGAGTACGACAAAGACAGCCGGTAAGTTGCTATGCTTCCCTTTCTTTCTGGACCGCGGTGCTAACAGCATTAGCAAACTCCTGCTCGACATAAGCCAGGACGACGGGAGGAACCCTTTCACCAAGAAAATGCGACCTGTGTACAAAGCGTGTAGAGAAGAAAAAGGCACTGGCGTGACCAAACGCTCTATCGATCGCATCCGCGACGTCCTTTCCGACACAGGCCCCAAATCACCCTACGCTTCCCTTTCGCGCGGAATCTCCAGATGGCTCAACTCAACAGACAGAAAGCATATTGGAGACATCGTGGGCGAGTCCGTCTCACTCATCCTCGACCAAGTGTACGAATCCATGGATAACTTGCTGAGTGAGAAAGTGGAGAACGAGGAGGAGATCGCGGCTAGATCCCAACTCCAGCAATTTCTCCCGACCCTTCTCACCATTCGGGAGCAAATCGACACGGACCTGCAAGCTGTCATGGCTAGGTACGGATGACAGCCAAAACTTGGGCAACCTCAGAAATGATGCGGCAAAGGATGTACTACCACGGACTTGAGGGAACGAGATTACTGCAGTGTGCGAGAACGATTACGTGGGCGATCACAGGTACTGGTGAAGTGTGAATTGAGCAGCTCGATGCTGCGCATGTTGTACCACTACGTATTCGAGGAAACAGGACCGACACACGTGCGATGATGAGCATATAAGACGAGACCACGAGCCTCGAGAAAGTGCCTACAGGCACATAATGAAATCACTTGTTTCATTTCGAGATCTTTCTGCTCATTCATGCAGCGACAATTCAACAAACTTGCATAAGCTTCTTGTAGGCCATACTGACTTATCAGCAATGACAGCCCAGGGTTTTCTCTTTATGCCTTGCAAACACGTCTTTGTATAGCAGCTAACAGAAGCAAGCAACGTGGACAGATAAATACCCACTCAACTTTTCTACCAAAGCCACCAACAACACTACCAACACACCACGAACACCATACTCAACACCGACTCACCTCATCACCGCGTCGGCAAAAATGCGACCCCACGACCTCACCGAGATGATCGCCGCCAAGGTTCTAACCGATGGACCCACCGATCTCACCATCGCCTGTCGTCACGGCAGACGCTTCGAAGTCCACAAATCCGTCGTCTGTCCTCAATCGCAGGTCCTGGCCAGGATGTGCAAGATAGGCATGAGAGAGGAACGTACTGGAGTCATCGAGCACAAGCAGTTCGACAGTGATACTGTGGAATTGATGCTCCAACACGCTTATGCGGGGGAGTATACGGTCACGAAGCGGCCCATTCCCTTGTCGTTGTTGGAGAGAGAGCCTGAGCAGGACGAGATGGACCAGAGAACCAGAGAGGCCGAGAGAAAAGAAGCCGCGGGGGAGTCGGTTGGCAGGAGTGGGAACGAAGGTAGCAATGAGGATGATCTGAGTCAAGATGCGGAAAGCAATGTCCCCTCCGCCGCCACCGTTACTGTTACTCCCCCGGTCAGCAACCCACCCAATGCGCCTTCGCCCTCTACCCAGAACACGGCTCCACCCCAGAATGGAGAGACAGTCCGCCAACAACAACAGTTCGGTTTACGCTTTCTCAGTCCCACCCTTGACTCTTACATCCCACAAAGCAACCAATGGGTCGGGGTCGTCGACCAAATGGTGACCCACGCCCGAGTGTACGGTCTAGCCGACTACTACGAGATGAACACGCTACGCCAATACTCGTGCAGCAGATTCTCGAAAATCGTGGACTCAAGAGTGGACCTACGGCCGGAACACACAATGAGGAGCTTCATTGATGTCGTGAGAGAGGTCGGCGCAAGAACAGATTCGAGCGACCCATGTGGGTTGCGCGGCAGCTTTCTCAAGCTCATCATGGAGCACGCAACAGACCTTTGCACGAATCGTGGCTTCATCCAGGAGCTTGGCGACACAGGGCTTTCTCAACTTGCTGCCGACATGTTGCAGGAGGTTTCGGAGTGCATGCTCAGAGATCGTTACTATCACATTGATCGGAGAAAGAATTTGATGACACTGCATACGAGGTTGACGGAGAGGGAGGACTTTTGGGAGGGCTGTTCGCCTGGTTGGAAGAAAGGGTACCGTTGAAGCCAGACAGTGGAAGTCTAGTTTGGTCTGTGGATTCGTCGGTCTGTGGACCCTTCGGTCTGTGGACTCTTCCAAGGGCGTGTGGCGGTGCGGGACGATGCCCAATTGGCAGCTTTGACGTTACGTAGGATCAGACAGGAGTGATGGTGACTGGGAGCGAACAAACGATATTGTACATTCAGTTGATCTGATCGAGAAACTGCTGCTGTCACACGAAGTGACGGCGTCGCGAATGCTGAAAGTACCTGAATGCCTTTCGCGTACTTGGAATAGATTCCACGAGATAACGCGCCTTCTAGTTACATCATACACGTTTCACCAATTTGCCACACACAACCACAGCTATTACTACCAAGCAAATTCTCCTCACAAACTTCCCAGCTTTCGACCAATCTTTCGACCTGCAAGATGAACGGAAACCATCCTTGTCGTTGCCTGATGGGAAAGGCTGATCTGGCTTGTCGACTTCCAGGAAGTGGCAAAGTGGTCCCCATCCCTCTCGTACATCGTATTCCAGGAGCTGGCCGGCTGGGACGAGAGATTTCAGCTCCGCCGAATGTTTCTCAAAGACTCTCTTCGCGTTTTTGTCGAAGTCTCCTTCGAAGAAACGATCCCACATCATCGCATACATCGGGGCGTACAGACGGTAACCCCAATCAACGAAGGATAACCAATACAAGACTTTGTCGTTGTATCTCCAATTGAGGGTCGACCGGACTGACTCTACCCATGCATCAGGATCGCGAGTTGTGAGGATGACCTTGGCATTTGGGTAGGCCGAGATCAACTCTGGTCCAAAGCAAGCAGCTGGGAAATCCGTTACGGCCTGGAAACGGTAGTCAGCACAATCTTTGGTCCGTTTGCGGGCCGTGTCGCCATACCATGCAATGTCCCAGCAGTTGATCCCATTGCTCTGCGCCAAAGTTTCCTTTGCCGTCGTACTTTGCTTTCAGGGCCTCAAGCCACATTTCGCAATCCCGAGGATGTTTGCCAGAGCAATTTGTCATGTGGTAAGTTTCCTCGTAAGCCAAAATTTGCAGCGCTTGCTTGAGGGAGTTTGTGCCGGTTCGTCCGCATCCGAGGGCCAGAACCTTCATTGGCACCACACGATGACATTGCTTGCGATCGATGTCGACTTCTGCGGCGTACTCCATGTTTGGAATGTTACCGTATAGCTGTTTGTCAGTTTGATCGCATGGCATATCTGATGTCCGCGGAGCTGCTCACAGCGGAGGTGGGCAGGAAGGCTACTATACCTAGATGTGGGCCCCTCCTCTTGTGTTACAGTGCTGATTTGGCGCTAGATGTACGGTATCTTGGTCCTGCAACTGCATGTCATGTCTTACCATGAAGCTTGGGTCTTGATTAGGCGCATGCTGTTGTACTTGTCTTCGGTAGCTTCAAACTTTATCGATCCAACACGGACCTACGGAACACAATTACATCATATATGCCGCCACTGAAAGGCAAAGATTTGAGATGGCATAATGTGTTATTATTAGCGAAAGAACTTCTCGATTCAGAAAGACTGGTAAAGCAACAGGCTCTGGACGATGCTTGGGCCAAAACGCGTAGACGTCGTAATCGTGGGAGCAGGACCCAGCAGGTGCGTACATTAATGAGCAGTCGACTAGCTTGGCGAGATGCTGCCACTGACATTCTAGCTGCAGTCTGACTCTCGCGACATGGCTGGCACGGGCAGGAGTCGAAACCATTGTTGTCGAGAAGAACAGTGGCCCTGTTACCTGCGGTCACGCCGATGGTCTTGAGCCCAGAACTTGGGAGATCTTAGACAGCTTTGGACTTGCTACACAGCTGTGGGATCGGGCGAACAAGACAGTGGAGCTCAGCCACTGGGTTTGTCTGTCACTCCACCATCACAGCAACACAAGCTGAATGAATCCAGGTATCCTCAGGCGACGCCGGCATCCAGCGTGAGGCGCGCAGGTCCAACGCAGCAATTGGCGTTTCGCGGTATACGGAGGGGACCTTGCATCAGGGTCATATTGAAAAGGCGCTGTTGAGTGGCCTCGATGCTTATCCCAACGTCACTGTCATGTGGAACTCACAGCCAGTGAGCATGAAGCCAGACGGATCTGTTCAGGACTCCTCTCAGGAGCGGCAATGTCACGCCTCCGCTTTGGACCATCCCATCTCGTTGGAAGTCAGCACTGGAGATGAGCCGCCCACGCGCATACTTTGTGGATACGTGGTTGGTTGTGATGGGGCGCACTCCTGGACACGAAAGCACCTCGGCATTCCGTTTGACGGCAATTCAGACAACTCTGCATGGGGCGTCATTGATCTGCAGCCCGACACTGATTTTCGTGAGCGGTCCAACATTTCTTGATCTGGCGAAGCTAATTGATGTCAGCGGATATACGCAACCGATGCATAGTGGAAGGGGGAAAGCATGGCACACTCATGACCATCCCACGCGAAGACCATCTCGTCCGACTCTATGTCCAGCTGGACCATCCTGCGTTTCCTTCTGGCTCAAGTGAGACGACCGCCGAGAAAATCATTGCGCAAGCACAGCACATCTTCTGGCCTTACAAACTCCAGACTTCTCGAATAGATTGGGTCAGCACTTATCGCCCGGGCCGTCGTGTTGCTGAACGCGCGACATGTACCTGCAATCGAGTGTTTCTCTGCGGAGACGCACTTCACTGTCAGTCGCCGAAATCTGGGATGGGGATGAATTCGAGTATTCAGGATGCTTACAATCTTGGTTGGAAGCTTGCGAATGTTGTCAAAGGACGAAGTCCCGCCCGTTTGCTAAGCACGTACAGCAACGAACGACTTCCAGTCGCCCACCAACTTCAAGACTTCGATGGACACTTCTCACGAAAGTTCATTGAAGGCTTCTCAAGTGGAGGCCTCACTTTGGACGAGTCCATCGACGACGAACACCACGACATCTCGGGAACAACGTGCAATTATGCCCATTTGGCCCCGGTGTCTTGGGCGGGCTTCCAGGGACTCCAAGTAGACGTCAAAGATGAACGAGCAGACTCTCCCATGGCCCCATCACTACCATCTCGGAAGCGTCTACAGCTAGGCAGCCGCATACCCGACGTTCAAGTCGTCAACCACTGTGGCGGCGATAGCACTTGGCTTCATCGAACTTTTCGGAGCACCGGACAATGGCACTTACTCGTGTTCGCGGGCAATATCGCAACCAGTGGTCAAACCAACCAGAGGTTGCATGTTTTGAGCGAGGATCCGGCGTTCGAAAGTCTCGCAAGCAAGCATGAAATCGTGAGGATCATAACCATACACGCCTCGCTCCGGAGAAATATCGAGATCACAGAGTTGCCATTGGTTTTACGCAACACACCCGGAGGCCCGGCCCTTGATGACGATCGCGTATTTACCGATGTGGAGAGCTATCATCATGGACATGGGCGAGCGTACCAGCGTTTGTTTGGTGATGAGGATGGTGAGGAGCAGCAGAGATTGGTGTTGCTTCGGCCAGATGGCCATGTTGCTTTTGTGGGCGGCTTCGATGATATTGCAGCTTTGTCGGACCTGCTGGCGGAATGGACCATTTCATGATTCCTCTCCTCAAGCCGCAAAGCGTGCTGCGCGTATCGCCGCGATAATCAAGGAGGTTGGGAGATGAGGTTCCTTGGTCGATGGAGGCTGGGAGATGGAAAGTCTTGTTCCGCAGTCATGGCTTGGGTCTAACCGAATTCGTCTGTATATGCTTTGCATTAACGCGTCAATCTCAATTGTGCAGACTGTTTGTGCCCACGTTGAACATCTAAGCAGCTGGATACCAATGCCTACTTTTGTCCTGCTTGCTAAGACACCAGATTATTTCCATTCTACTGACACATATACTTGAAGACCAAAGTACAACCAACTTGCCAAAAAAAAAAAAAAAAGCTGCATACTCTCTTCAAAATCTCCAACAATTTCACACCAACCCATCCAGTCACCAATCTTCGCCGTCCATCATCCAAACCAATACAATGCCTCTCGGAAGCTGTTTCTGCGGCAATATAAAGGTCAAATACACAGGCACTAGCATTACAGCGGTATGTGAAACCAGCCCGCAACACATCTCGGAGACCTCCGTTCCAATTCCGATTCCAACTCCAACGCATCTAATCACTAAATCTCACTCTAACAAACCATCTTTCAAATCCAACAGGGAATCTGCCACTGCCTAGACTGCCGCAAAATCTCCGGCTCGCCCTACACTCTCAACTTCCTGTCACAACGTTCCGAGCTCGAAGTGACAGGCGAACCGAAGGCGATCGCCAAGACTGCCGACAGCGGTAACAGAGTGATGAACTACTTTTGCCCGGATTGTGGTAAGTCGTGATGCAAAACATTTGTTCAGTGTCAGTTGTTTTGCTAACGCGATCGTTTGCTTCACAGGAACGCCTCTATACGGCGGAAGTGTTGGTCCCAACGGCGAGCTCGAAGGAGCGTTGGTGATCAGAGCCGGAATTTTCGAGGACGAGAACCTCCTTTCGAAGTGCAAACCCATCGTCGAGATCTTCACTTCTCAGCGGTTGGAGTGGATCGTACCTGTGGAGGGCTGCAAGCAGATTGATGGGATGTTGCCTGCACATTAAGATAATTGGGGTTGAAAGGGTTAGGGTTGGGATCTTGCTCTGATCTGAAAATCGTTAGCAATCGTTCAATCGTGCACCAAATTCACTATTGATGGTTGTTGGAGTATCTTACTCGCTCAAATAAATGTCAAGTATAGTTTGAAGTGTTGTAGTCTTCTGTGTGGGAAGTTGTGGCTTTTCGAAGCGAGAACATGACATCTGTTGATCAGATCCACCACATCCCGCATGTAAAAGACGGTCAAATCCAATTACTCAACACAAGCATTGCAAATGTCGATTGCAACGACAGTAACAGTGGATGCACCAGCGTAGGACGGACATATGGAGATGACAATCAAATGTGTAAATGAAACAATCATCAAAGTACCCGTGACAGAACAAACATTACATACTTGGCGCCGCCCAATCTACATTCCCCAGATCGTCAAGAAAAGACAAGTCCTCCAAGTTCACCGGGTAGTTTGGATCGAGATAAGTGCCAAAGATGTCGTCGATTCCCTCGAACAATTCTTGCCCGACGTCCAGCTGCGTCAAAGCACTTGCCTCAGCCTCATTCGCGGCCTCAACCATATCGCGACGGAGTAAATTGCGGCTTGTCGAAGGCAAAGGTTCAATTTCGGTGTTGTGCTGCCCGTCAACGACAGTCTCACCATTGTCTCTGCAAGCGCTTGCAAATCCAGCCAACATGCGCTGGTCTTTCGACGGGCGCTGGACCCGGAAGGGAGAGAGATTGGGAGCCCGGCGCAGCTCGTCGGTCACCTTCTGCGCCAGCGTCGCCATTGCGTCCGACGAGGAAAAAGTCCGGCGGAGGTCGTGGAGGATAAGACAGCACGCTTCGAAGTCCATACGAGCGTCTTCTTGTAAGTGGCGAAGTTGATCCTGGCGGAGGCGTTGGTACGAGACCGAAAGAGCCAAAGATATGGCGTACGGCAGTATCGGTATGGCGTGCAACGTAGCTAATCGGTCTGGTCTCATCATTCGAGTGATTTGGATCGCCGCTATGCTTTGGCGGACGTAGGATGGGGTTGTGAGACTTTGAACATCTTTGACGCCTCTGCTTCTGTGTGAGAGAATCGCCGTGACCAAATATGCGAGGTGCAGTGTTGCCAGTAGTGCAGGCGACAGGGTCCATCCATTCAGATCATCGATTATCTCCTCGAACCCTGGGAAGACGTCTTCCCACCCAGTGACAGTCGGAGGGTTGCCAGGGCGGTAGAAGCCGATCACGTCGTTCATGATATGGGCGATTCTCAATAAAACCTCGAACGCGGGGAACTCGCTCTCTCCTCTCTCGAATGGCTCGATCGCGATGTCGTGGTCGGCCATGATGATCGGCCGTCCGTTGATCGCTGCGTTGAAGCGGTCCAAAGTCCAAATGGTCCAGAATAATAGCTTCATAGGTCTTGTACTCCGAGTTGGAAGGCTGGACTGCTGTCCAAGATGCAATCCGAGAGTCTGACAATGGTGCATGGCCTGAGTAACAAACATCGATGCGTCCTCAGCACCATCCGGTCCTTCAATGTGGAATGAGATCAAGGCATTCATTCTGATCAGAGTCAATCTGTCGTAACGGCCTGTGACAGCAAGCGCTGATTTGACGGAAGATTGTAGACTACTACAAAAGTCTCTCGGCGCGACCGGTGCGTCTGAGTCTGGCAAGCGCAAGAAAGGCTCCGCGTCCTTGTCTTTGGCAGCGACAATGCAGATTGCATACAGATATGCTTCTGGCACGACGCCAGCGGCGAATGCCTCTCGAAACTCGAGCTCGTCGATCAGAGGCAACATGGGGTGTATTTTCCGGAAGTATACATCCACGAGGCCAGCTATTTGTGATGATGTGGGCTTTGGTATTTGATTAAGAGTATCGCCTGCAGTACCAGCGGTCGCCGCATCTCTCTGTCTGATGAGCTCGTTCCATTCTTGTTTGTCGACCCATACGCCAACATTCGCCGTGGCTTTCGCGCCTGGATGTCGTGGACGAGAAGAATTCCGCTCCAAGAAACCAGCTTCCGGATGCAAGTCGCTGATGAATTGCTGAGCCGTCGAGTCCATCAATGCAGACAACGACATGCGTCTCTGAGTGCCCTTCCGGCCGTTGCCGTTGCCGCTTGAGGTTCCATTCGCGAGGCTCTGCGGCGTGGCGTTGTCGCCAGAGAAAGCCGGAGACGTATCAGCGGCGGTAGAGTGATGCCTCGAGGCGTTGGTAGCAGGCGAATCGCCTTCGTCGCGAGTTGTTGCGGTTGCTGCATTCCTTCCAGTAGCAAAATGCACGCACCGTTTCTGATTAGAGTTGTGTCAGCTTACCTTTGGCATAGTTACGTAGCATCAATTAGTTAGACTCACTTTGCGCGAGCGGCAAGTTTCGCAGGCTTTGGCTAATCGACGACGCTTAGGCCCATCGCCTGAGAACTGGGAGACGAAAGTGTAGTCCATACTGACTGGCAGATAGAATACCGCTCTCCGCCGGTGTCCGGGTGACACAGTAAGGCGGTCACAGAGCGTCGAGTGGCAGGCAGCTCATCCTTCGAATGCGATCACGTGAGATTCATTGTATGCATGGGTGGACAGGTACAGTATTCGGAAGATGTCAGGCCGCGGCAATCGTCCGATGTGAGTCGCAGGTGCAACGTGGGTGCGTGCAGGAACAAACATTCGTGTCGCCTGCCGTCAAAGTGGAGTCGTCCAAGACGGCGTGTTCTTGGCCGACGTCGTTGATTGGCCGGGGCCTTGGAGACCGCCTGCCATTTACCTACATATGAATGACACTTGACAATTTGACTATGTTTACACTCATACAATAGGAGAGTACAGTAATAACACTGAGCCTCATTACAATCGCTCACGAGATCCAACTCCTCCAAAGATCACCCCCAACGACATGATATCAGCCTGAAGCCTCGAATCCAAGCATCATCAACTCAGAAGAAGCAATTAACAAGAAACCACTCGAACAAAATAAAAACAAATACCACTTGACCATCGTCAAGATGATCATCCCCGACGCCCCCAAAAGCAGCATCCTCATCATCGGCGGCACCGGCCTAATCGGCGAACACATCAGCAACGCCATCGTCTCCGCAAACCACAACTTCTCCCGCATCGGCCTCTTCACCTCAACAAACACCCTCTTCACCAAAGCCGACTTCATCGACGACCTGCGCGCCCGCGGAGTCGAGATCATCGCCGGCGACCTGCGCCTGGCCGACGACGTCCGCGAAGCCTACGCCGGGTTCGACACCATCGTCTCCTGCGTCGGCCGACAAGTAATCTCTGCCCAGCTCGATTTGATCAAAATCGCAGACGCACACCCGGATGTTCGCCGCTTCTTCCCATCGGAGTATGGGACTGATGTTGCGCACAGTGCTACCAGCAGCTCGGAGCTGCCGCATCAGGCGAAGTTGAAGGTGCGCGCTGCACTGGCGGCTTGTCGTTCGCTGGAGTACACGTTCGTCGTCACGGGACCGTATGCGGATGCGGAGGGAGGATTGTATCTCGGCGCGGCGCCGGCGGAGACAGAAGTCAGCGGGACGTTCAACGTGAAGCGCAAGAAGGCGGTGCTGCTGGGCGATCCGGATGGCGAGATCAATCTAACCACAATGCGAGACGTTGGCAAGCTGGTGGTGGCAGCGCTTTGCCACCCGGTGGAAGCAAAGAATCGCGCATTGTTGTGCAACTCATTTACGACGACGCCGCGTGAGATTCTGAAGGAGTTTGAGAAGCAGACGGGTGGCGAGAAGTGGAAGGTTGACGTTACCGATCTTGAGACTTTGAAGAAGCTCGAGAAAGAGGCTTGGGCAAAGAAGGACGCTCGCGCCGTGCCGCTCTCCTTGAGGCGGATCTGGTCCAACGGCGGGACTCTCTATGGCCAGAAGCGTCACAATGCGGTGATCGGCATGGACGATGGTGTTGATTCGCTCGAGAGTGCTGTTGAACAGGCTATCAAGGTGCAAATTGGGTACATCAGTCATTGAGGACAAGAGGGCCTGGAAGGTCAGCGAGTTCGAGGTCAGCGAGGTCGAGGTCAGCGAGTGGTGGTAATGTGAGAGACTGCGATGAGACGTGCGTCATGCTTTTATGATGCAAATTGAAGGGACTGGTCTGATAGAAAATCAACATAGAGGGTATCTCGTTAACGAAGACCATGAAAACAGTGGCCGCTCCTGCTCGGCGGCACCAATGAAAAGAAAAGTCATCAGTATCCATGTCATCCCGTATCGTACTTTTGGTAGTCCTGTCCTCCTCATCCCACCAATGATTTTTTGTCCACTGTTTCTTTACCACCCATCCCATTTTCCTGTACATCGCTTCTTCGCCGCCATTACTTCGCCTTCGATTCTTCTCCGTCACTTCTTCTCCAGCACATCTTCTCCAGCACCCAGCACCTCTTCTCCAACACTTCTCCGCCATCAACTCTCCCCCGTCACGTCTCCATCATCACTTCTTCGCCTTCGCCTTTTCCTTCAACCACTGATCAGGAGTCCTGAAAAGCACATAGCTGTACTCCTTCGCCCAACCCCGGGGGTCAGACTCCTGATCGACAGTGATGTTGTTGTAGTTGTCGTCGAGCCCCGGCTTTCCTGTGCCTGGCTCTGCGTGGCATACAGTGAAGCGGCGGAAGTTGGCAGAGTTCATCAAAGCCCAGCCGGCGAACCAATTGACCATCCAATCCGTGGCCTTGGACTTGTCGGTCTCCAGCAAAGCCTGATGAGTAGGCATCAGCTCAGGAGGTGAAGACACCATGTCAGCAGCCTTCGAAGGATTTCCCGGAAAGAACATGTCTTGTTTGTCGTAGGGGCAAAGGTCCCAGACAGCGTGGAGCAGTCTGAGCCACCTGGGGTCCTCAGCGCCCTGCGGATGCTCGGTGACGAACTTCATGAGCCACATTCTGACTCCTGGTCGGGCGGCGATCTTGTGCCTGGGCGCACCTAGGGGCTTCAACTCGTTTTTGCGATTGACTTCGTCGATGATGCGCAGCACCTTCTCAGGAGTCGCGAGAAAGACTTCGTCGGTGATGTAGACAACGTCGCCCATGGAAAACAGTCGCTCGCAGGTAAAGGTCGGCTTGCAGTGTTCCTCACAGGGTAAATGCGGGTTGACACCCACAGAGAAGACACGAATGCTAGACCAATGGAGGACCTCAGCCAGGTGCGGGACATCCCAGAGGTTGATGGACCAGTCCACGATCAATAAGCCTCCACTGTGCACACCACCACGTTGGGAGTTCTGCGCCAGGAAGTCCCACTTGCCTTTGTCCTGTGAGGTCCAGACCTTGGTTTCACGTCCTGAGTAGTCGGGTTGCTTGAAACGGTCCTCGAAGACCTTGGCCATGCGCAGCATCTCATCAGCTTTCTCCGGTGGCATCATGATGAAGACTTTGTCCTCCATCTTGACATCACTGACCCTCAGCATTCTCTCGACATCAACACTTGTCAACCAATCTGCTGGCGGAGTATCGGTCGCATTTTCGGAAGCCAACTCATTCTTCGACGTGGGGATTTTCGAAGTCAAGGCCGGCAGCAGTATGAACTTCAATGGGACTTCTGAGCTCTTCGCGTCGCCATCTTGGGTCAAAAATGCCCACTCTCCAGTGCCAGTGGGATGCACAATCAGCGTATACGTAGGAGACTGGATTAATCCACATTTCGAGATTTGTCGCAATTCGTCTGCCAGTGTCTTAGCATGATCACGACAGGGATCCTTGCAAATGATGTCGCCCGTCACAAGTTTCTCACCGCGCTTCAGAGTTTCGGCGACCACATTCCGTAGTGGCTCTTCACTCAATGTGTGTTCCATGAACAAGTGCGGCTCCGAGCCAATCGTATCGTTCAGCTTATCGGCATCTTGCTTTGTGGCACATAACAGCCGTGTTGCGGTCTCGAAGTGGAAGTCCCCAAACCTGACCTCCAGAGCAACATCGTTAATGAAGCCAAGTTGGTCGGTATTCTGTGGGACGGCAAGGGATGGACGCCGGGAGGCTGGGATTATGTTTGCCGTAGAAGCCACGCCAATCTTCACAGGGCCGGTTTGTGCTTGCGCGGCAGGCGTTTCTGCAGCGGTGGTCTGTGCAGCGGCCGTGTATGCGGCAGCGATGATCTGTGCAGCGGTCGTTTGTGCGGCTGTCGTTTTTGCGGCGGCGGTTATCTGCGCGGCGATCGTTTGTGCGGCAATCGTTCGTTCAGCGATCGTTTGTGCAGCGCTTGGGTGGGAATCGCCTGGGTGTGCAACATCCTGCTCGTCGTCGACTATCTCGCCCGGGCTCATCTCGCCCGTATCGATGGGCGTCATTTCCCGAGGACCCAAGGACCTGCACCCCGTCTCGTAGTGAGCGAATTCGCATCGATCCTTGTTGCATCGGCCCGCAAGCCAAAAGCTACAGGTGATTGTGCTTTCATTCCGTGGCCCCAAGGTACTGTACGCTGTCTCGTGGTGTGCAAACTTGCATCTCTTAGAATTTTTGCAACCATCTTGCGAAAGCCAGTAACCGCACGTAATCTTTTTAAGATCGGTTGGGGCGCCTGTGTCGTGATGCGGATACATGCATTCACTCGCTGACCTGAAGCAGTCACCGCGAACCCAAAACTGGCAAGCGATTTGCCTTGGCCTTAGGAAGATGATCGGTTGCTTGCCTGTAGAGGGCAAAGAAGAGACTGCGGGCCTTGCCGGTTGAGGAGGTGGCTGTACGATGCCGAGAGGAGTAGTGTTTGCAACATGCACAGGGAAGGAAACTCCCAAGTTCCGAGCCTGGTTTTTCGAAATGAAGATAGGATCACGAGCTTCTTTGTGGTCGAACATGCACTCAACAACCTCTTTTTTGGAGCATTTCCCCTGCCGCCAATCGGGGCATGCGATGTAGTGGTGGGCATAAGTGCAGTTGGGGAAATGACAATCTCCACCTCGCCACCTCCAGCACACTTTTGTGTATCTTGTAGTGTTGTCTCCTGGCATCGCCGTATCCGTATGAGCTCCAGTAATCGCAGAGGGCGGCGATGCGCTTCGTTGCCTCGCAGGAGCGGGCGCTTCACGCCGACCAAAGACATTGTTGGCTACACTCGCGGAAGAAAGACCTGCGGCACGAGGCTTCATCGCCGGCTCGTCGTACTTGCCGGTAGCAAAGTTGAAAGTCGGAAGCACGTTTGGGTCAGGAGCTCCCTCTTTTGCTGAATGCTTCCGAACTCGGTTTTCTTCGGCTAGGTTGCTGAATCTGTGGGCCTTGGGGTTGCTGTCACTGATTCTGCGTCCCTTGCGTTCCTTTTCTGGTTTGCCGAAGCCGGCGAGCGGATCAGCTGGCGCCTTGCGCTTTGGTATGTCGTATGGTAAGACTGGTAACCTCGGGACCATGGCGTTGTTACCGTATGCCGATGCCGTCGATGGTGCACTCTTACGTGCTGATGAGCTGGGCTGCGTGCGCTTGGCAAATTTGGTAGAGGCTGCGGCCGACGGGAGAGGATCAGCAGCGGCAGTCTTCTTGGGTGGCACAGCAGACCGTGCGGAAGGTCGTTTCTGTGTGACCTTGGTGGCGGGTGTCACTGAAGCTGCGGCTGCAGTTGTTCCATGTGCTCCTGAGGCAGCCGGCTTGGTAGTTGCCCTCGAGGCCACCTTGCTGCCTGACACTGAGTCTCCAGCAGAAGTTTTGGCTGCCGATTTTTTCCTGCTGTTCTTCAGCACTGAACCTTTGCCTTCGCTGTCGGCGCCACTTTCATCGCTCGATATTATCATCGTGAACTGCCTATTCGAGCTTGCCTTGACCTTCTGTGCCACGCCTTTGCGCTTGGGAGTGGGATCATCGACCGTATTCTGGCGACCGCGAAGAGGTTCATCGTCTCCTGAACTCTCAGCAGCATCCCTCGCCTCATAGTCGTCAGCAGATCTGTTCGCAACACTCTCGCTCCTCGACTGCAAACCAAGTCTTCTCCTCTTGGCCGCCCGCCTTGCTTTCCTCTCTTCTTTGTCGTCGTTAAACCTCTCCATAATCTCCAAATAGGACTCCATGTCGAAAGGCTCAGAGGTGCCGGCTTCCACCGCGTCCTTGTGCTGTTGCCAGTCGGAGAGAATTTGGGGAGAGAGCAAGTTTTCAGCAGGCTCCCAGGTGGAAGATTGCAGAGGATAGTTCTCCCATTTGATCAGGTACATCATTTCGCCCGTTTCGTGGTGCGGTTCTTCCGCGAGGATCTTTTCCACCGCATACTCTGCGTCCTCGTCACTAACTTTGGACGAGTTGACTGAGATGGAATCGGCATCCGATATTTCCTCGAATGGCGGCGCCATGATGAGTGTGGTTGTTTTGAAGGTGTCGCGGTGTGAATTTTATGACATTCGCTCACTCACATCTGAAACGCGAGACTCGAGTGAGTGGCGGCTTGTGTTTGGTGGTGGTGACGCTTGACAATTTAAACCATGTTTTCAGTAGGCGAGCGTTGACGTGATCATTCGAGGTCGGTCTTCGAGGGATGAAGAATTATTATCTCAATCGTAGGTGTTTGGTATCGTGATGTGTTCGTGTGGAAGCGTTCACGTGAAGCCCAAGCATTGGAAAGCGCAGTGGGGTCGGCTCGCTTAGTCATTCTCAAGCAGCCAATCAGGATCGGGGCGCGTCTGTTATCTACATGTCGAATCGTCGTACAGAGGTATTGCAAGTGATCAATAGTTAGCTGTCAGTACAGGTGTCTCATGCTGTACACAATAGTCCGAGCAGAAGCATGTTTGAAAACATGTTACTCATATTAACCACCTACTTACTTCCATCCCTACCTACTAAAACCAACAAGAAAAGAAGATATAATGGTATATACGCTGGCACAAAAAACCCTCGGGGCCATCAAAAGAGAGAAAAAGCCCCAGCAATCCAACGAAGAGAGGTTCCTTCAAGCATGACGGACGAGTAGATAGAAGACCTGCTGGCCTCGCTCGTCAAATTAGACCCGAGGAGACTCCTCCCTCAAAAAAACATGATTAAAAGAGACAGGAAAGAAAGGAAAAGACACTCGTTAACTCATGACCGACTGCACCTGGGGCAGATCCGTGAGCACACAAGACCTTTTTAAGATGCATGAAGAAAAGAAAGGATCCCGACGCGCGCACAGCGCGCTTGCATGGTTTTCTGTTTAGTTTTTTCGTCTTCCTCGTCCTTCAAGTGTAGGTGCTTCCGGTGGAAGCCGGCATGGGCCAGTCGTCTTCTGTGATGCTAGACCAGAAGACCCAGATCATGATGACGGATAGCAGGGTGAAGAGAGTCGAGAAGAAGCCCCCGTTGATGGCACCGTTGGAGCCGTTGCAGATATGCACGCTGATAACGTATTGGAAGATCTGGCTGATGGCGAACAGGATAGCAGCGGCGCCGAGGTAGACTGTGTAAATTGTTAGTCGGGGTTCGCGAACGATTGATTGACTGGAGCCAAGGGCATTGTGGCACTTACACATTGGGCGAACTTCTCCCAGGATGCGGAGGACGAGAATGGCTTCCAGGATGAAGAAGGCGACGAGGAAGATCAGAGGTACGAGTTGGTACAGAGTGTAGAGAGCGTATGCCCGGTTATTCGGGTCGGTCACAGTGTCTTGCCAGTAATCGGTGAAAGCGAATCCAGTGTCGAGCGCAATGTAGCCCGTGCCGACAAAGAGTGCGGCGGCGGAGCCGAAAATAAGTCCAATGGAGGCGATAGTTCCGTCGTCGAGGATCTGGTATCCAACGACAGCATTCATAAGCAGAATCCAGAGGGTGGCTACGATCGAGGCAATGTGGATTGCCGTGAATGCTTTCCGTACGGTGCCACTGAGCGGGAACCAGCCAATGGTGAAGATCTCGCAGATGGAGATGATGATGTATCCTATGAGGAAAAGCTGCATTTCTCTGTTGTATTGTGTTAGTTGCATTGCTTTTGTAACGATTGATTGCCTGGGCTTATCTCACCTCCGTCCGACAGCAGCTCGCTTCATGTTCGAGCGCACAATCAGGAATACCGCGACCAAGACTGCAAGACCGGCACACAGTATTGAGCCTAGCAATTGTCAGCCGTATCCTCTCCCATATTCGCAGCAAGTATGCGACGTACCCAAGTTTGCCAGGTTGCGGCCTCCGCTCAAGGGAATGCCCTCCAAATTACAACCGCCAAAGCCTGTTCCATCTCTTGAGGGCGAGCCTGCGAACAGGTTGCATACGGGCAATGTCGCGTGTATGCTGCCGGTGTCGCGACAGAAGTTGTGAAAGTTGCCGTAGGCGGTAGACATGACTGCTGCGGTTGTGGTTGACGCGCGAACGACGTGCTCAGCTCAGGTGGACCGGAAGTGTTGTGTCGGCCTGGTGGTTGCTGCGGGCGTGGCAGTGGCTGAGCTGAGGATTCGAGGTGTTTGCTAGTCGCGGTCGCTGCAGCAGTCGTGAACGGTAGTAGTAGGGTGCAGACTGCAGAGTGAGAATGCCCTGCTGCTGGCTCGAGGAGCGGCCGGTCCAAGGGTGCGCGCACGTTATTACACGGACGGCACGGCGGCTCTCTCAAACAGAAGTGAGGCTCTGGGCTCTCCTTGGTAAACGAGCGGGTTGCAGGGAACGCAGCTGGCCTGGATGCGCTAGCCACCGTTAATAACGCACGCGCGCTTGAGAGTTTGGCCACGAGGCTTTCTTGTCGTGTTCCTTGCTCGCTGCTGGCTGTTGTCGCATGTAATGAGAGTGGTGTATTGTTAGAGGTGATGTTGGGAATACGTGTAGTGGCAAAGTAGGTACGCGCAGTAGAGTGTGAAGTGTCATCAGGCTTGCAGCAAGCAGCAAAATGATGATTACACGGCGGTGCACCTTGCAGCAACTGCACAGTGAATCTTGGTCGCAGTCGCGCTAAGAAAGCCTGAACCTGACGGTGGATCTGAAGGAGATGACAGCATGCAACCAATCAACTCCTCTGTTGCTACCAGACCAAGAGGGGGGAGCTAGCGGCCGTGCCCGACACAGAAGATCCATGGTGCTTGTATGATCGCCCTCTTGAACGACATCAGTCACATCACAGACCTCACAGCTCGGTCGACGTACCGTGACCTCGTTCACATGCAGGGATAAGCTGGGTCACTCTTTGGGTCGGTGATGTCAACGGATTTGTCTCATCGTCCCTGTTGCTAGACTATCACTAGACTACAGACTGACGTGCACTTGCTGCTGTGGTATAGGGATTTTGACGGAGTCACGCATTTGCTCCTGGTATTCATTGCTCCTGAAATTGATGCTTGCTAAGAAATACTAGCTAGTGATGCTTCGTGTTCTCTGCAGCCGGTCAATCAATTGATTGTACAAGTCATGCAACTCCATCAGCTCCCATTACTCGCATCCAGCACCTGTCGATGATACCGTACTCGCGACCTCATCACTGCGGTACAAACAGCGACTGGCTGGCCCCGGCCTGAGGAGCCTGATAAGCCTTGCATGCAGCAATCAGCTTCGCAATCTCACCGCCCTCAGCCAACATGCCCTTCACTTGCAGCGACTTCTCCCTGAGGTTGTCGCGCAACTCACTCTCCAACACCTTCTCCTTCTCATTCTTCGCCTCGGAATTCTCGCACAACATGCGGAAGTTGTTGTGCAAGGAGTCGAAGACCTCACCAAACCTCGTGACCATGTGATTCTCGGCTCTCTCAAAGAGTTCGTCAAACCCCACATCAATGGAATCGTGAACGTCGATCCACACACCGTTCCGCTTCGACACTGCGCCTTCGACGTGAACAGCGCGTCGCTTAGGAGCGCCGCGACCTCCCTTGATCTTGGCCGCCTCGAGATATATCGGCTTCATGGCGAGAGTGATGAAGTCGTCTGTTTCACGCGTGGTGGCGCGGCCGTGGATGTCACTAGTGTTGGTTGTTAGTTTTTTTCTTCTTCTATCGTTCCTTTTCAGACGAGGCTGCGAGGACATGGATTCTTACCCAATGTGACGGCTCAAGTTTTTGATGCAAGAACGTACAATGCGATCGAAGTTCCGGCTTTGACCGTTGAAAGTGTTGAAGAAGGGTTCTAGGGCCAGGGTATGGAACTGGCCGTCACCTGAGATGTGTCAGTATATTGGAACGAAATCTCGCAGGCTTTGCCGTCTGTCAGCTCGACCCTTACGCACGTTTGATCTCTTTGCGAGCGTCATCGCACAGCTTGACGAGGTTGTTTGTCAGATCTCTCGACCACGACGATGATATCAGCTTCCCGTGGAAGTTGTTAAATGCGTCCTCGATAGTGTCGCTTCCGATCTCCAGGAGTTCGTAGTTCCAGTCGATGCCTTTGGGGTTGTTCTTTCCCTTGTGTGCTTTTCTGTATCCTTCGCTTTTGAGGAGGGCGAGTTGGCCACCGAAAGCCACAGGCCAGGCATTGCAGACCTCGCGGGCTTTCTTGATCCACTCGCTTTCGTACTCTTTGATGGGAGTCAGAATGGTATCGAGGACTTGGATCTTGAGCGCTTCGTAAGACTCGTGAACCACAGCGCGAAGCAGCTTCTTGGGCGCCAGCACAATTGCTTCGATTTCGTTCTTTCGCGCGAGGTGAAGCTGGGAGCAATAGAGATCGATGGTGTTGACTAGGTTCGGAAGCTGGATTTCGGCCAAGTGCATCGTGTCATTCAGCCGGCCCTGTATAGGCATCATGTAGAGTGCCTTGCGGAGAGCGGGAATGCCAGACTTCTCGACGGACATGGGCGGCTTATCATCATCGGAGAAGCCAGCGACGTGTTGCTGGTAGACCTGATTGCCGACCGCGAAAGCATTCAACGGTTTCGGGTCCAAAGTGAGGCCCTTGTAGATCGTTTGTATCTTGATCAAGACTTTGCGGTTACGCATTTCCAGGCGGCAATTGTCTTTCTCCATTGTCTGCCTTCGGATATCTGGTCCAAACGACCGGAGTTCTTCAGCAAGGTCGTCGCGGTCTTCTGGCCGGGCCCGGCTGCATTCTTGTGACTTTTGTTGTTTCTGTGTACGCAGCTTCTTGAGTTCACCGTCGAGCCTGGCGATGCGTTTCTTCTCGATGGGCGTACCGGACACCTCTGTCTCTGGGTCGATGTGGTCGCCGTGTGTCAGGACCAACAGCATGTGGCCAGAGCCTCTGGTGCGGCTACCAGCTTGAAGATTCTTTCTGACCGCATTGTCGGCTTCAGCGCGTCCAATCTCCGCCACGACCATCTTGTGCGTGCATTCGCGGTGACTTCGGATGGCGTTCTTCGAGCGGGAGGAGTTTGCATCTGAGAGGCCTGGAGAGTCGACGAAGACGATTCCCTCATTCAGTAGCGGATGATCCAGACCAAAGTCGATAGCGCTAACCAGGGGCCACGGCGCAACTATGCCCTCATCTTCAAGACCGCCGATCTGGTAAGTGTACGGTTGGAGTTCCCAAAGAAGGCCGTCTGTGGTGGAGTTCTCAATAAGCACCGCCGTCTTGCCGTTGAGATGCCGCTCAACCACAGCATCGGCCCAGTCGACGACCTTGTTCAAGATTATTGGGTCGCTCTCACTCTTGGCTTGCTTCAGAAAGGCATGAGCACGGTCTTCCGTTTCGAACTCCAGCTCCTCGCAGAACAAGGCCTTGAAAGCTGTCATTGAATCCCGCATATCACCATACGATTCAACTCTTGTGTAGTCACGGTCATCGCCGTCATCTTCGCAGTCTTCATCATCTTTGACGTCCTTGTTCGCAGCTCGGTAGTACCTGGCCAACAAGTCTCCAATAGTGTTGCGGATCCCCTCTCTGTCGAAAAAACGCACTTTTGCTGCGTAAGTGGAGCTCTGGTCCGGGAACCTCTTCTGATACCTCTGGACCACCCAGGTGCAGCTGTCGCCTCCATCTCCCTGAGCTGTGTTAGCGAATGTGCACTTCATTGTTCTGAGAGAGATTCTCACCTTTCGAGCGATCGTGCCTATGCTCAAGAGAGAATTGATGACTGAGCTTTTGCCTGTTGATTGTTAGAAATACTGTCACATTTCCATCAAAGATGACACGTACCGGCTTTCATGTCCCCAACAATGGCAAACTTGACCTGATCCGGGTAATCTTCCTTGGTGCGCTTTGCAATCTCCCCAATGAGACTTTTGGTGATGCTGTTTTGGAACCCCGAGTCTTCGAGAGGTTTGCGCAGTATTGATGCGGCGACTTTGTTAAGGTCCTGTAGCTCACGGAAACCGGAGGTGTACACGACATTGTCTGGGCGTGCCTCGTGTTGATTGCAGTCGTATGGTTCCGTGTAGAAGTCGGCAATCTCGGTCTCCATCGTTGTGTCGTAGGTTGTGATTGTTTTTGAGCTCGTCTGTAAGCACACCGCACGGGTCGTCGCGTATCAGAGCTGGAAGTGTAGTAAGAGGAGGAGTGACAGTAAGAGGGGTGTTGATGCTTGGAGGAAGTGGACGTCAGTTGAGAGGAAGAAGTCGGATCAGCACCCAAGAACCTATACGCTGCGCCGGGCGAGATTGGCTCGTGATTGCACAATTTATTGCTCTTGGTACTTGGGGTACCTTAGCTAAGCTCGTTGCACGTGATGCCTGTCTCAACAAATGGTGGCTCAAAAACACGTGGGTGAGCGATCGGTGAGATTCAGCTTCTGCGCATCCAGCATTGCCGGACAGAAGACATGTGCCTGGGCGATCTGGCACCATCTACCTGTGAAAGTTCAGCATTGCCAGTCAACAAGCACGTGATGAAGTGAAGTGAAATTAGACTTTTGCTAATGAACAAGCTTACTGTGACAGTACTGCAACAAGGCAGCCAATGCCTATCCAACACGGCAGCAAATCTCCCAAACGCCGCGCAATGCATATACCAACAAGATCACGCCCTCAGCAACAGCCGCCTGCAGCACCTTTCTTCGCACCATTGGCACCGCCTCCTCCCAAAGTCACAGTCCTGTTTCCGCCGCCAGCCCCAGGACCCTTCACACCACTCCGCCTGTCATTGAGGTCGTATTTGCCCGCCTCAATGTTCTGGTATATCCTCTCCGAGACCTCCAAGAAAGCCCTCTCGACACCCTCTCCGCTCTTAGCGCTCGTCTCCACGTACTGCATGACTTTGTTCTGCTTGCACCACTCCTCGGCCTCTTCCCTCGTGACTTGTCGTTGATTGGGCTTGGCGTTGTCTGCTGATACTGTGGACGCGGGCGCGAGGTCGGCTTTGTTCCCTACGAGGACCACGACAATGTCCTCCTCTGCGATTTGTCGTAGGTCGTGCAGCCAGGATGTCGCATTGTTGAAGGTGTTTCGCCGGGTAATGTCGAAGACCAGCAGTGCGCCTGAAGCGCCGCGGAAGTACGATCGCGTGATGGACTTGTATGTTTCCTGACCAGCAGTGTCCCACAGCGAAAGTTTCATGTATTTCTGCTCGGGCTCCTTAACCGCCTGCGCGGCTTTATTCTTGCTCTTGCTCTTGGGCGCATCGTTTGGCGACTGGGTCACTGGCTCGGGCTGACTTCCAGCAGGATTGTTGATGTTGTGTTCCAGACTCGCTGGAGGGCCCACGGGGACTATGCGGGATCCAAACTCGACGCCAATGGTGACATCGTGATGTGAGACGAAGCGGCCTTCGCAGAGGCGGATAGTTAGCTAGGGGGGATCAGCGCTGTGTTGGGGGGTTTGGAGGCGCTTTTTGGGACCTACACTTGACTTTCCAGAGCCTGAGTCGCCGATTGTTACGATTTTGCTGATGAAGCTGTAGGGTTGTGTTGGTTGGGCCATGGCGGTTCAATCGATTGGAGCAGCGCTCGTCGGGGTTTGTGTCCAGTATTTCGTGTCCAGCAATCACGAGTCCAGTTCTTTCGAGCTCAGTTTCCAGCGGGCAATTCCAGGTGGTAGGTAGATCAAGGTTACAGGATCCCAACAGGCACGCTACCCATGTGTCGTGCAGTAGAGTTACGGCTCTCGGCTGGACCTGAGCCGCAGCACAGCACAGACGGGGAAGGCAGGTGGCAGCCCTGAAAGACTCGGAAAACACGCCGAGGCCGAGATAAGCAAACCTCTTTGATGATCCGACGGACAATCAGCCTCTTGACATCATGCAGGTCCCCGCGCTGTACCGCCACTCGTATGCCGATCTCTTGACTGTTGACAGGAGGCAACACACACGGGAAAGGTGACGACGTGGTAACGTGACGGTGGAATGAGAACCTTACTGCCACGCCTCAGCCTCAGCATCCGAGTAGCCGATGACACGGTAAAGTTACTTCACTACATCCATGTACGGTACTCGATGACAGACATGTGATGACATGTGAGACGCAGACATGAAGGCACGTGGTTTGTCGCCGTCGTGTTAGTCACTGCTGCACTGATCAACTAACTCCATCCAGGCTCCAGTGGTCTTGGCCCTGCGCTTCTCTTCGAGTCATCCTAACCACCACTCTTCCAGCTATATTCCTTTGCTTTCCCCCAAAACAACGCAAAGGGACCGATCGCATTCCTTATCGCAGCCACGATATCACCAGCGCAGCTTAATCAATCGATACCCGAACATTATCCTTCAACGAACACATAGAGCACTCACCGGCCTTACTTCAACTCTCGTTGGTCCTAGACAGCTTCATACCGGATACAACAACATCAAACACAGCACAAACAACAACATGTCTTCCGCACTCCCCGGCCAAGTCACCAACAACTCCTCCGGCACCGGAACCCCGGTCCCGGACAGCACCCACAAGCCTCCAACCGTCTGCGTCTTGTAAGTTCAGCATCCCTGCCTTTCTCAACCCCGAAGCTCCCACTGACACCAACTTCCTAGCTGCGGCGCCTCCCCCGGAACCTCCCCAGCCCACCTCGAAGCCGCTCGCGCCCTCGCCCACGCCCTCCACGCCAACGGCATGAACCTCGTCTACGGCGGCGGCACCGTCGGCATCATGGGCGAAGTCGCCAAGACCCTCGTCTCCCTCTCCGGCCCAGACTCAGTCCACGGCATCATCCCCGCGGCTCTTATGAAGTTCGAGCGCAGCTTCGACGAGAACGGCGTCGAGGACGAGACCGACACTTCGGCGGAGCGGGTCATTGACGCGAGCGTCTACGGCCGCACGACTGTTGTGAAGGACATGCACACGAGGAAGCAGATGATGGCGAAAGAGGTGATCGAGGGCGGAGTCGGAGGTGGTTTCGTTGCTCTGAGCGGCGGGTACGGAACGCTGGAGGAGTTGATGGAGGTTGTGACGTGGAATCAGCTCGGTATCCACGCGAGAGGAGTCGTGGTGTACAATGTGGAGGGTTATTGGGACGGGTTACTACAGTGGGTGCGCGGCGCCGTTGGATCTGGGTTCATTTCGGAGAGCAACGAGGGGATCATGGTGGAAGCCAAGGAGGCCGAGGAGGTCGTCAAGAGCTTGAAGGAGTATCAGAATGCGGAGGGGAGGTTCAAGCTGTCCTGGGGTGAAAAGTGAGTGGGTGCCGGTCCTTCAAGAGTGGAATTCTCGTGCAACAACAACCTGGGGTCGCACGGCATGCCGGATGGAGCATCCGCGAGACAGCATTCTGGAAATTGACTGCATGAACGCCGATGCATCAAAGGATGAACACGAGACATGACGCGGAGCCGGAGGCCATGCGAGAAAAAGGCGTACAGTCAGGCCTCACCGTGTGGATGAGAAGAAAAAAAGATGACACGCATGGTTCATGCGGAAGATCGAAGTGGCAAAAAGACGAGGCCGCTTCGTATTTCTCGTCGCGCTACATACAGCTATGTACTCATTGGTGGCGCGGTGGCTAAGAACAAATCAACGAAAGACAAAAGCAGAGCAGGAAGAACATCAGCGAGTGTCGAGAATAGCAAATTGGATGGAAACACAAAGAGAGATAGACAAAAAAAATATCGCAAAAATATCGCAAAAATATCAAAAGCTATGCTCGAGTGAAGGAGATCGTGAGTGCCGCCATAAAATCATTCCTGGATATCATTTCGTGCTAACCATCGCAAGCCCGCCTATGACTTGAGTGAACGCTGGGAAGGGAAGGAAGGAAAGAAAGAAAGAAAGAGGTGAACGCACGTATCCAAATAGACAACAGTGAGGACTTCGTTCGTTATAGAAAAGGGATCTCAATTTCGGATGTCGTTGTCGTAGTCTCGAACAACACAAGTGGTTCGGTCGGATGTTTGAAGCAGGTCGAGGTTGAGGTGTTCCAATGTAGCTGAAGGTCACGCCTCGGGTTTGAACAGCAGCTGCGCAGCTTTCTTGGAAGAAGTCCCAGTCAGAGCAGGTGCGTGCAATACATTTTTGTACTCGTCATCAGTACAGCCCTCGCCGTTCGAATCGAACTGGATCAGCACGAAGGGTGTCGTAGGGTCGTCATCTTCGTCGTCGGAGTGGTCCTCCTGCTGCTTTGCGACAACGGCGTCTGCGAAGGACTGCTGCTGCTCCAGGCTTTGCACATCCGGATCGTTGGGCTCGCAGACTACAACCACCACTGCTGCCGCTTGTTCGATGAATGCGGCGTGTGTTACAGTCATGCCGACTCGGGGCACGTAAGGGACATGGCGAAGGCGCTTGTGCTGTTTGCTTAACTCGCGTCCGAGGGACTCGAATGGATCAGCGAATCCGGATTTGGTTGTGGAGTTATCCACATTCGCGGGTGTGATCACAGGTGTGAGGAGTAGGACCAGAGATGTTGGTGGCAGAGATCGAAGTGCTGTTAAGCTGCGTGGGGATGAACGCATCACTTTGCACTCGCCGGACGAGTTGTTAATCTCAAGCTTATTGTTCTTGATGGGTCCGCGGTTCACATCCGATGCTGCTTGGGAAGGAACGGTGTTTTTTGTGTCGACGTCGTAATTCGTGAAGAGGGTACGGGCTTCCTGGTATTGCACGCGAAAGGTCAAGGTGTCGGACCACGAAGCAGCGCAACCGGGATCTCTCATTGCTCGGCGAAGGGCGGTGCTGGGGAAGATGAGGAGGGGACGTGGATATCACGCAAGTCTGCCAGCGAGGTCCGTATTATGAATAAATATTCCAGCTGTGGTGCTTGCGAGTTCATGGGAGCCAGCCGTGAAGGTGTGCCGGACGTGGGCGTGGATTGTAGTGGTGAAACGTGAAGTGAGCTGGGCCACACAGCTGGGAGCTCGGATGGGAATGCGCAGGCCCTGGACAGATGCAGTGGAGTGATAGCGCGAGGTTAAAGTGGTAAGAGCCGTGCCCTAGCAATAGAATGAGCCGCCCAGTTGTGCACAAGCCAGACCACAGTCGTCGATATGGGCGGAGGGAGGCAGCTTGCCTGTGACGGGACGAGCGAAAGTGCAGAATTCCGGTCGCGCTAGATGAGTGGTGCTCGGCTAGGAATAAAGTGACGGGCGAAATGGTTGGTTACGCAGCAGGAAAATGTCGCACAATTGTATTGACGGCTGAACAGCGCAAGACGGGATGTGGGAGACGAGCAGGGCATGGGCAAGAGGTGCGGAGGCCGGGTCGGGCATGATGATATTGCCTGGGGTGAGGTGCAGCTTCATGGCTACACGACCGTGACGACGCCGCAGGCCACGGCATCGGCTGATGGCGGAGGCGTATTGAGGACCTTGGCTAGGGGCCTATAGGTCAGGGCCTATAGGTCATGACAGCAACTAATACACGAGTGCATCGATGCTACACGCAGGCAGGCAGAGTGAGTGGCTGAGATTGGCCGGCAAAGCTGGCTGCGCCTAGGCGAACCTCTGAACTTCCGTTTCCGGTACTGCTGACATGACACAGGCCTGTCATCTAGCAGTAGTCCAAGTCGACGGTGCTATAGTCCGACGGAAAGATGCATAATAATGTAGCAGCACCCCGCAGGCCGCGAGAGATTGTAGAGATTGGGCCCAGGCGGTCGTGCGACTGTGATGACACGGACGGGGCGCGGGCGGTGGAAGCGACGCTTATGATCGATGTACGGCAATGCTCATGTACCGTGCCAGGCGTGTCCAGCGTCTAACAACAGGGCAGTAACGACAGCAGAAGGCGGCCTCGGTACAAGCCGAGTGCGCGAGCCGAAGGCTAGGCGACGCTGTGTAACAGAACAGGTAGCATCATTCGTGTCTGCCTTTGTATGTGAAGGACAATCGTGATCGGGGGAGACGGGCCTGGGAGACGAACATGGCTGTGGACCGGTGCTGTGCCTGGCTCAGACCTCACTTACCTTAAGGTACTCACCTCCGTTGCTGCATACTGCCGTGGGCGACGTACGTACGTACAGAGTGCATTACATCGTTACAGCGCCAGCATGCCACCCGTCCTCGCTTTGCTGCTGTTCCTTTTGGTGCAACACGCGTCCTGCAAGCTTCGAGAAGGCGCGGTTAGGTCAGCGTACTGCAGCGAGGTCGTGCGGCATGGAGGGAGTCTGTATCAATCCGAGGCGGAACTGATGAAGTGCAATGACTAGGTAGGTAGTGTGAGAGTGGTTGCATGTGTTTTATCGAAGAATGGAAGGGAAGGGAAGAAAAGGGAAGAAAAGCAGAAGGAGGAGGGCAAGTGCGCTCACGGCGTACATCTGAGACCAGCCGGATTGCTCTCCTCCATGCTTCCACGACTTGAAACTAACCGATCGACCTTACATGCAATTGTTGTATGACTGCGCACATCAAAAGACTCTCTCACTAGCGCACATATCCCACTCCTGCCCACATACACGCGCCACGTCACACAGGCAGCTCTCCTTCCTGTGATGGTTCGACTTGTCGAAGCCTTAGCACGAGGCCACACGTCTTTTGAACAGAGATTCCCCGGCAAGGAACGCCGGGTGGATGCTGGCTTGCCACCACTCGCTCCCTGGAGATCAAACCTGGTACGAGCATTATTCCAACTGGCACTTTTGATAGCAAACACTCGTTAACCACAGTCCCAGACCGCCCTCTCACAAGAACACAACCTCTACTTTGTTGCATATGGCCCTGACATCTACGTCTACGAGCCGGAATTCCCCGAGCAGAGCATCCATGCTCCTGTGCTCATCATTCCCTCGCAGCCTTCTTCGCCAGACCTAACAGGTTACCTGGACGCAGACGAGCCTCATGCTATCAACTACCTGATTGTGCAGAAGCTGGGCAAGGACGAGGTTGTCGCCACCGTGCGTGATGACGGTGATGTCGAGGCTATACTCGTTCGTCACGTTGTACATGCCATCACCACTCGCATCAACAACTCCGAGGCCGGAGAACCTATGGCCGACGTAAGACCACTGTTCCAAAGGAATGTAGGCATCAGTGCGTGGGGTCTTGCGATCCACACTCAGGCACGCATGATCGCCGTGAGCTCAAATCGCCACGAAGTGACCGTCTTTCGTTTCGGTCTGGTTGATGATCAGCTCGAATCGTCAAGCGAATCTCCAAGACGAGCCAAACCAGCTGCCGATGGACACTCAAATCTTGGACATGATCGGGAGAGCAGAGATGACAACGCTAACTCCCGACCTGACCGCGATGCAGATGTCACTCGCCAGGTGTTGAATGGAGAAGCCAACATACCGCATGTCAGCTTCTGCAATACAGGCGACGATCCAGACGGTCGCTGGCTACTCACTACCGATATCAGCGGCGTGTGTCGTGCAATAGACTTGCACAAGTTTTCTCTGGTGCAAGCGTTTCGTTTCGGACCCTCAATTGGAACACCTCATGGAGGAGGCTATGATCGATTGAATGCCGGATGGGGCATCATCTTTCTCGACAAACGTTCATTCATTGCACAAGACACCATACAAGAAGCACTGGGAATGGAAGAAACCGACGTCCTACCCGATGCGAAAAGCGATATGCGGATCTGGGATATCAGCAAAACCACTCGCCTAATGCCAGATGTCTCACATGCTTTTAGCGAGCCAATTAAGAAGAGGCCGACAGCTACATCCATATCACACTCAACGACTGAGACGAGCAGCGGGACCAGCTCTCCCTCGGGCGATCGGTGGACATCAAGAGCGCTTGCACAAACGGACTCAGACGACGACGACGACGATTCCTCAGGCGTTCCAATCGACCCTGACGCCTTCTTAGGGCAAATCAACCCCGGACCTCAGCTAGATGAGGACGAACCATCAGAGCATGACATAGAAATGTGGTCCGACCTGGACGAATCCGAAGGCGAAAACACCGAAGACTCGATCCCGGCAAGCGCATATTATGGTGGGGAGCGGATATGCGGAAATGTGCCAGGGTTTGTCCGGAGCACGAACCTCTGCGAAGATCTACCATGTCCGATCCTCCACGCGTCGATCCGCAATGTGTATCTACTCCAGCCCTCACAACAACGACATGGTCCTGATCAACCATTCTTGCCTCCGATGGTTGGACTGGCTGCACCTCTCAGACAGAGCATCCAGGCCGAGTATAGGATGCTCAACATGTTCGACCGACTGAGCATGCACGCGTATATTCCGACGCTCGGAGTCGTCATCCTCGCCTCGCAAAAGGGTCGTGCTATCGTTCTTTCTCTCACTCGTGTGCTTCAAAATGTGAAGTACCCGGTGGAAATCGATCCCAAGCTTGGCGTCAAGACGAATTATGCCATGAGGACGGAGTGTATCTTGCCTTTCAGGAGCCAAGAAAGGGCGGGCCAAAGGCCTTTCTCTCCTCTGCATGGTATTGCCGTGGGTCCGATCCAAGGGACTGAGAGTTCCAAGAACGAGTCGAAGAAGAGGTGGCGGTTGATGATGATGTTCCAGGACCACTCACTGCTGACTTATGAGATCCGAAGGACGACGGTCGCAGATGTTGGCGTTGAGGAGCTTGTTATCTGAGACGAGGTGAGCTTGACGTCGGTAAGAAACGATAACCGAACGACAACATCACGACGGGAATGTTCATTGTCAGCGATGGATGCACTTGAAGACTCGAAGATCAGATGGGCATTGTATAGTACTGGAGTCAGCACAGCACAGTCAGGACGTCACTAGTGTATAACGAATCCCTGCCGCAAGGCTACACGAAGAGCCCTACACTCCTCACGTCGTCAACACCCCCATCAGAACTGCCTCCACCCCTCCCCACCCACCAACTGCCCAGCATGCTGCTTCTTTCCCTCCTCAGACTTCCCAACCCACACCGTCGTAGCATCCTCCACCCTCCCCAACCCAAACCTCTCCACCAAAAAGTCCCTAAGAGCATCAAACTCCCTCCCACTCTCCCGCTGCAAAGCCTCCAAATCCCCCTTCCCCTCCTTCCTCAACGCCTCAATCCGTCGAATAAACGCCAACCCTTCCTCCAACCCCCCATCGCCATCCTCACTCCCCGGCCAAACCGCCCTAAAACACTCACTCTCCTTCACATCCCCATACCACGCCTCGGCATTCCGGTAATCCCCTTCGACACGATGCAGGATGCCGTGCACGAACATTCCTTCGACGGCGGGCTTGGCTTCCATGTGCCGCACCAGGAAGTGGGCGGACGAGAGGTCGCGGTTGAGGATGTGCAGGAGGGCTTCGAGGGTTGGGTGGAATGATAGAGAGGCTATGGCGTTGCTGAGGGAGGGGTTGGAGGGGTGGGGGGAGGGGGAGGGGAGGACGGGGTAGGGGAGGGTTGTTGTTAGGTGGGTGTAGAGGGAGGCGAAGGTTGCGTTTTCGGTGGAGGGGGGCATGATGTTTGGTTTTTGGTTTTTGGTTTTGGGGATTGAGTTGTTGGCTGGTGGTGTGAACTAGTGGGGTTTGAGTTTGGATTGCGAATCGTTCTCTCGTTGATGGTACTTGGTTGATTCGGTTTGGTTGTTTTGGTATCAGTCGTCGCGTGTGAAACAGGGCAGAATGTCGTGAAATGTGAATGCCGTTGTTCCAGGTACACATGTGTCGTTGCTTCTACACGTAAGGTACCCACGGGACGGACGACTCGAGATCTCCGTCGTCATGATCGGGATCTAAGCCTTACCGTGCATCATCAGCCTTAACAGAAATATACCACATTCCTGCCATGTCAGCTAACATATCTTAGATGCAAACAAAACCCTACCTCAAGATACCTCTTTGTCCTATATGCCTTGCTTTTCACACTCAACATCAATACCTCGCTGCCACTACCAGATCGAGAGATTCCATCAAGCGACTTCCGATCGATGCGGCTAACCCGGCTGCGCGGCACAAACCTAGATGTGGCTTGTGTGGCTTCAAGTTTTGCGGCCGGCGCTCTTACGCGTGCTCGTCCACTCTCCGCGGCGCGTCATCAGTCGCCGAAGATGGATCCCTTTGGCCAAGATTCCCAGACAAACTGACCAAGAAACCTTAGTAGTTTCTTGCTCTCCCTTGTATTTACCGGGTCCCTCATAACGATCGTTTCTTCGCATTGAAACAGTCCGTCTTTCCATCTCTTGTAACCTCGTATTTTCAGTACATTGTTACTCGTCAATCGCTTCGTCAACAAACAGCGGCATTTGCTTAGCAAACGTCGCATAGCCACAAGCCACAGCCAGCCATCATGGTCGGCAAACGCTCCTTGTCTTTCTGGGGAGGCGGCAATGACGAGAACGAGTCCAACAGCCGCCCGGTCACCCCTGCGAAGGCCGGCAGGAAACGCAATGGTTCTGTACAAGACGACGTTGAAGCCGGACTGGGCAATGCCACCAATGGTGACGCCAAAGCCCGCCCGGGCATCATGAACGGCAACCACTCCGCCCGCTCTCTGCACAAGGCCAACAAAGGCAAACCGAAGCCCAACCTCTGGAGGTTCAGAGATGCCGTCAACACGGCCATGGAAGACCGCCGCAGGGATGAGCTGAAACAGGCCATTCTGCACGGCATCAACCGCGACGAGCTCGAGAACTACCGCAAGAGCGATGAAGAGCTGAAGGAGATCAAGAACAAGGGCGTGCGGAAATTCTACGAGGCCCAGAATGAGCGTTTGAACGATTGGTTGGAGGTCGATGCCATTGTCAGTGCTGTTGCGGACGATGTGCTCGAATCCATGGATCCCGACCCGGACAACGATGGTGACCAAGAGAGAGGCGGAGGACTGCAGTCGATGGGCGGAAACATTTACGATTTCCTTCCTGATGATGAGAAGGAGCGGAGAGAGAAGGCGGAGTGGAAAGCCAAGTGGGCGATCAACATAAATGTCCTCGCCAATATCGTCTTGCTGATCGCCAAGATCGTCGCGGCCTTCTCCTCGGGCTCGCTCTCCCTGATAGCGTCCCTGGTTGACTCCGCCCTCGACCTGCTCTGCACTCTGATTGTCTGGACGACCAACCGCCTCGTCTCCTGGCGCCTGAGCGCCCTGCAGCGCAAATTCCCCGTCGGCCGCAAGCGCATCGAGCCCCTCGGAATCCTCGTCTTCAGCATCATCATGGTGATCTC
This sequence comes from Cladosporium phlei, assembly GCA_003614995.1. Taxonomy (NCBI): domain Eukaryota; kingdom Fungi; phylum Ascomycota; class Dothideomycetes; order Cladosporiales; family Cladosporiaceae; genus Cladosporium; species Cladosporium phlei. Next base: position 119,761 of record QZFA01000012.1, read on the forward strand.
CTTCGCGCAGATCCTGCAAGAGTCGGTGGAGAAACTGATGCCGCTGGAAGGCAAGGCCGAGGCTCTCCCCTGGGTCGCCGTCGGCGCGCTGCTTGCCACCATTGTGGTTAAGGGCATCATCTGGTTCGGCTGCATCCCGATCAAGACGACGCAGGTGCAGGCGCTGGCCCAGGACTGCCAGACAGACGTCATCTTCAACACCTTCTCCCTGCTGTTCCCCTTCATCGGCCACAAGGCTGATCTCTGGTGGCTCGATCCGGCCGGCGCCGGTCTGCTCTCGCTCTTCATCATTTATGACTGGGGCCACACCACTTTCGACAACGTCACTCGTCTTTCTGGCGAGGCTGCTGACGACAATATCAACAAGAAGCTGTTGTACCTGGCCTACCGCTTCTCGCCTGTTGTTGAGGGCTTCAAGAGCGTCACCGCTTACCACGCTGGCGACTCTATCTGGGTTGAATACGATATCTTGCTCAAGGAAGACACGCCGCTTTCTATCACACACGACATCGTCGAGACTCTACAGTACTGCTGTGAAGGTCTCAAAGAGGTCGACCGCTGCTTCGTCAGTGCCGATTACAGCTTGGTCGGTCCTACTGGTCACGCGCTGGACGCTGAGAGGACTTGATGTTCTTTCGACACATGTATAACTTGCATATTTGCCATTTCTTTGCATTGTGACTATCGGAATGGAGTTTTGGTTCGGTTTTCTTCCTCACAGCGTGGAGTTCATGTGGGGCAATGTTCTTGCATGTACACATTGGAGATATATAAAAGTAATTTGTATTGATAGATGTACACGATATGTCCTTTTTATAATGAAAAAATACAACGCCTCTTCAGTTCAACAAGATGTTGGGCGACTTGGCTTTTGAACGCATGTCTTGTGCATGGGTCTTCTCTCAACTCACTGAGGAGGGACATCTACGTCTTTTCGGCGGTATGTACTACCAGGCAAAGATCTTTCCAAAGTTTGGGGCGATTAAGATGAGAGGAGCACCCGCATCCAAGCATGCTCGTCGTCGGATGTACAGTACCTGTACATTCAATTTGCCTGGTTTTGGATCACTTCGTCAACATTAGGGTTAGGGTTGGTGTTACCTGGATCGATGTCGACGACCATTCTGCCCTGCTACTTTGGACATCGACTGAGCCAGACATTCAGAGGGTGGAGTATGTCGTTCTGGGCTACCATCACCAAAGCCAGCGGTTCAGGAACTGACGTTGGCTCTTCATATGTCTTTTCTTGCGTCGTCATAAATACAATCGACCAAGCCCAGATATAGATCGGGGTTTTGTGTGCAATCTTGGAGCCAGGCACGTGGGTGAATTTGATCCTAATATGATAGTGGTTGGTTCTTACCATATCACTACACAGTCTAGAACGTATAGAAGTATGCGATTGAATCACGAAGAATCCGTCAAGGTTTTGATTCGTGTTGTCGACTGCGTGCCTGCTGCAGCGAAGTCGGCGGATGTCAAAGCCGGCTTCCGGCAATTGAACCCAGGAGCGACCGATTCATTGTTGTTCCCTTGTTCCGTTGTTCGCAGACCATCAAAGGATTCGACGCCTCCTTCAAAGACTCGAAGTGTTGCATTCGCATGTATCTGCCCCTGCACGTACTGCCCGCAAGACCAGCGTCGTATTGACATTTCGTCTATGTACATGCAAGCCTGCGGACTGTCTGCAGCCGGCCCCGACATGGCTTTCCAACCTGTCAACCCTAGGGTTCTCATTGTCCTTCACAGGCCCAGGCTCTCTTCAGAACCTACCATGCTGCGTCGCGCGCAAGCCAGTTTACGCCACTTTGAGCAAGTTTGCGAGCTCGTGAGGGCGTAGAGAGAAGTATAAAGATTTCTCAGTCCCCTCAACTCTCAACGTGAGTTCGTTCCGGCTCGGTCGCTTGTCGTTCTTGCATCCTTGCTGGATTTCTCTTGCAGTCGAAATCTGCAAACCCACTCAACTGGACACTTAACAGCAATGTTATGGCCACTCTACTCTACTATCACACTACTGAATCGGTGTGTATGTGCTGGATCATGACGACGACCCAGTGACTACTCCCTCCTGATGAGCCTGGGCATTCCTCGCGTCCGCCATCGAACGAGTCCAGACGGACAGGACGCTCCGAAAGCTGTCTCATCACGGTGCTGTCGTACTATATCGCCGACAGCTCGAGGTTAGAGCCTTCGCACTATTGCAGAAGACTCATCTCAAGAACTTCGCTTGCAACACCTGACGCGACTCGAAACGCCTGTGGTTCCTGCCAAGACGGGACTTCACGACTCGAACCGCCTCTCCATTTCTCCAATCTACATGCCGCGCTTGGCTTTCCACTGCATGTAAGGATTCACAGCAGCTCCAAGCACTCCAAACGACGATCCTTGCCTTTACCATGGACGGACTGTCGGACCTCAATCCTCTTGTTACCAGATCAGATCGTTCCTTATGCGATGCCCAGCATCATCCCGTCCGCCTCGCGTGGGCCTTCTGCTGAGTTTCACAACAACGCCGCCGAAAGCGATGTGATTTTGCCGGTTTAGCCACTGACACCACTGCTTGTGGTCTCCACTGCAGACGTCTGTTTGATCTCGATGCGTAGACGCAATGTGCACATGGCTGCTGGGCTGGTCTGCGGAGGCACGATTGCACTATACCCACCTACCTCATCCACGCGGTTCGACAGCTTGCAGGGAACAGTGCTCGTTTCGCATGCGAGCACAGTAGTGGCTCAAGATCATGAGGATGAGGCTCACCAATGTACTGAACGGTAGGTATATATAGGGCGATATCCAACCTCCAATCCATCACAGTCAAACCAAACCAAACAACTCTTCTCTTTTCCTCTTCACTTTCGCTCACCAGAGACCGTTGACCGGCTCATCCTTTCGCTCTCACGACCTTTCAAAAACCATCACACAAAATCTCCAAACAACCCCCAAACTTCTCAACATGTCTATCAAGATGAACGCCGCCAGCGCTGCTGCCATCCTCGCGGCTCTCGCTGCCATGCCCGCCGTCTACGCCCACGGCCACGTCAGTGAGATCACCGCCAACGGCGAGACCGTTCCCGGTACCACCCCCGAGTGGCAGTACAACGACAACAAGACCCCCGGCTGGTACGCCATGAACCAGGACAACGGCTTCGTCGAGCCCTCTTCGTTCGGCAGCGCCGACATCATCTGCCACAAGGTATGTAACTTGCACAATCCACACACCCACACACACACTTCCATCAATCAAATCAACCCAACAGTTCTAACCATCATCGCAGGAAGCCACCCCCGGCAAGTCCTCCGTGACCGTCGCCGCCGGCAGCGCCATGACCCTGCAATGGAACACCTGGCCCGAATCCCACCACGGCCCCGTCATCGACTACCTGGCCAAGTGCGAGGGCGACTGCACCGCCGCCGACAAGGAATCCCTCTCCTTCTTCAAGCTGGCCGCGACCGGCGTCATCGACGCCGCCGCCAACGAGTGGGGCTCCGACAAGCTCATCGCCGACGGCAACCAGTGGACCGTCAACATCCCCGAGTCCCTCGCCCCGGGCAACTACGTCCTGCGCCATGAAATTATCGCACTCCACTCTGCAGGCCAGGTTCGTTTCATTCGCGCCCACACAACAGAGATGACATACTGACACAGACAACAGGAGAACGGCGCCCAAGCCTACCCCCAGTGCATCAACATCGAGGTCACTGGATCCGGTTCTGCGGACCCTTGCAGCGGCGATGCTGAGTGCGTTGCTGGTACTGCTTTGTACACTGCGAGCGACGAGGGCATCAAGTACGACATCTACGGCGGCGACATTGCCAGCTACCCCATCCCTGGTCCTAGCGTTTGGTCCGGCGCTGCTGCTAAGCTCAGGAGGTCGGTTGCGCGCGCTTTCTCTGCTTAGATTGATCGTTGGTTAGATTGCGCTGCGCTGCGATAGATGGGGTTGGTTTTGGCTGGCGCGAAGGCCTGGTGCTTTCGGCTGGTTCTACAGTTGGATAAGATTTCAGCAACGTTAGACAAGGGTTTGGTTGTGCATGAGACTTTTTGAATGGAAATTTGTTTGGTGTACTTTGCTACATGTTCTCTCAATGTAAATGTTTTGTTTGACATAGTTATGTATGCTTTCTTCTCTCAATGGAGGTATGGGACTTTCCGACGATCTCGCTACTCCATCCCTTTATCCCGTCGTGCGGGTGTCATCGGGGGGTCTAGCCAAGATTCGGGGGTTTGATCGATGCCCGTAGACACATGTGCTAACACGAAGGAATCGTTCATCTTCGTGAAGCTCTCTCTCGCTCGTCAATCCAATCCGTTCCGTCTTCAACGCTTTCTTCTCACTTCGTCAGTAAATCCAATCGATCCGTCTACAACTTGTGCTTCTTGGCACCGCTGGCGATCTTGGAGAACTCGGCCTGCGGGATGCCGGCCATGAACCTCTCCAAGCCGCCGAAGGCCTCGGCCACCTATTGATCGAGTTAGTAAAGGATTCCATGATAGTAGAATTGGGGGATTTGGGAAGACTTACACCCTGCGCATCCATAATATCGTTCTCCGGCTTGCGGATCAGCGCCTTGATCTTGGTCATCGAGTCACTAACCAGATGCCCGCCAAGCCTGTTGTCCACCTCCGCCAGCACCAGCTCCAAGAACTTCTCCTGCTCGTTCGGCTTGGTGTCGAAAACCTCGTTCACAAAGCCGCACTTCAACAGCTCCTCGGAAGGGATGCGCTTGCTCATGATGAGCGCCTCGTTGGCCTTGGCGATGCCCATCCTCTGCACGAAACCGCGGCTGGCGCCGCCCTCGGCGACGAGACCGAGGGACGAGAACGGGGTCAGGATGAAGGCGTGCGGGGCGGCGTAGATGAAGTCGGAGAAGCCGACGAGGGCGGCGGAGAGGCCTACGGCGGGGCCGTTGAGGGCTGTGACGAGGATTTTGGGGTGCGAGTAGAAGGCTTGGGTGGTGTTGATGTTGTTGGCCACGAAGGTGGTGAGCCATTGCTTGTAGAGGTCGCCGCCGGAGTGTTCGCGGGAGATGGAGACGTCGGCGCCGCTGGGAATGGAGTGTTAGTGAATTGTTTTCTTTGTTTCTTGGATTGTTTTGAGGGGAGGGGGGACTGAATATACTTACGAGCTGAAGAACCTTCCCTTTGCGGTGAGGACGGTGATGAAGACCTCGTCCATCTTGGCGACCTGACGGAGGAGTTGGGACAGGCGGAAGTACAGGTCTTGGGTCATGGCGTTGAGTTTCTTTTCGTTGCACAAGGTGATGATGGCGACTCTGCCGCGTACCTCGAGGGTAACGGCCTTCTCGGGGTCGAGGCCAGACATGGTGGGGATGGTTTTTGGTTGTTGGGGAATCGAGGTATTTGTGGAATGAGATGGGTATGAGTATTTCTTGGTGGTGCTGGTTGTGGTTGTACAGGAGGAGGAGAGGAAAGTTGTTTTGGTTGTCAGGTCGGGGTGTCAGGTTACGCAAATGTCACTTCACGACGCAGTGAAGAATCACGAGATTGGCTTGCTTGAAGGAAAATCACAGTTAGTCCCAGGCAGACGTTTGAGTTGGGTCAGTGAACGAGTGTTATGTGCCTGAAGAACCTCACTTCAGTGATCACTAACTTACTCGACAGCCGAGCTCCTCCTTGTCCTGTGAAGCGAGTCCCTTGGTCGGCAAGCCGAGGTTCTCCACGATCTGATTAAAGATGACGACCCTTGGACCGATGATTCTTCTAGATCGCGCTAAACCCGATCAAGACTGCGGCAAACCCGTTCGATCTCCGCCGCGAGTGGTAAGCGCGATCGACCATTCATTCACTTACGCCTGTTCGCATGTTCTTGAATTCACACACATCTCACCGAGTCAACAAACCATACTCGACTATACAACCGTCAAACCAATCATAATGGGCGGCCCCAATCTCGAGGTGTTCAAGGTAAGCACGCGCCCATCACCACGACCATCCCACAGTCCAAGAAACTGACCTTCTCGTCAAGTTCGGCATGTACATCATGTTCCCAATCGGCATCATGTACTACTTCGGCACCAACCTGGACTCGCGCTTCGCCGTACCAGACTTCTGGCCCAAGCCCGGCCAAACCCATCAACTGCCCTACGAGCGAGAAGAGATCTCCGAAGAGCTGGAGCGACTAAAGCAGAGGCGACTCGCTGTTCGCGCTCAGAGACTGGCGGCAGAACGAAGGGGAGAGCCCACACAGCACTTTGAACACAGACAGGCTGAGGCGGAGCACCCCAGTCCGGATATTCTGGAGCGTGTCAAGCTGGATCAGCCCGAGAAGAGTCAGGTTGCGAAGGAGGCTGGGTCGAGTTGGTCGAGCTTGTTTGGGAAGTAAAGAATGGTGGAAGGATGAACAAGAGATGAACGATTCCGCTCGTCAATCTCGAACATTCTTGGATCTTTGAATTTACCACGAGGGTATGGAAATGCCAAGTCGAGTATTTTCGAGTAATCAGCACTTTGCGCCAGGCTTCACGGCTCGCAATCTCGCAATCTCGACCACCGACTACACATTCTGCAACGAAACAGGTCGCCACATTACGGACGACATGAAAGGCCGCTCGACAGCAACACGCTTGACGATTTTCGTCTCAGGATCAAGCCGTTGAACATCGCCGCGACAACGAATACGTCCGCCTGCTATAGGGAGTAGGGGACCTGTACAAAATCTCGCCTCAGAAAAGGAAGCCGTTCCGTTTATCTGCATCATGAAGCAGACAACGCGCGCATGTATTATAACACAAGTACACTGAAACGAATGAACAACTTTAACTGATCTCGGATCTGGACATACACCTTCACTGCGGCATTCCAAGGTTACAGAGTGTTCTTCCCTGGTCTACATCTCTTATTCAAGTCGCGAGAAATATTTTGATCTTGAAATCACTGGATCTTGGTCTGAAATGCTGTTGTCTCGTGCAAAACTAGGTTGCTGCTCCGATACGACTTGAGCGAGCATTAGTTCCATACTTCTTGATAGCATCACGCGAACCCGAACCGGCTGTTGTTTTTGGTAAAAGCAATACGGTCGAGTTACTCTCGGTGGACGCCCGAGGGTGAAGTAAGTATAGCGACGTTTTGTCGGACCACCCCCGAGGATCCTTTCCTTTCCGATGACTAGTTCTAACACTTGGCATTCCTAACGAGCAGGGATGTTGTGCTTGGTGATCTTGAGTATCCAATTCAACATGAATGCTTTGGAGTGCATTGCTTGCGAAAAAGCTTCTTTTGTGAGATTCTCTAGTCGTGTCTCTTGGACTCGACACGAATCCAAGGCTCACTACTTGTATCTGGAAGACGAGCAAGAGGTACGGAGTACAAGCGCAGATCGCTTCGGTGGTAGCCCGTGTCGGCTGATGTCCGGTATGCTTCCACCTTCAGGATCTGGTATCCACCAAATACACAGATTCACCCTGTGTGGCTTCGACTTACTCGAGTTTCGGATAATGCCATGGCCAAGATGAGCCGCCAAGGGCCGTATATATCCTACGCCCTTGCAATTCGCAGCGATTGAAATCAATGTTCTCCTTGACATTGTCAAGCAAGATACCTGCCGCATCATCTACAAGACGGATATGCCCATCAAAACACCTTTCTTGCTGCTTGCAAGCTGGCTGGCGACCACAACTTCAGGTCTCAGCATGAACACGCCACAATGCAACGAGCCAACCGTGCAATTCAGGAAATGGGACACCCACGTCCACCTCTTCGACCCCGACCGATTCCCCCTCTCCGACACTCGCACTTACACGCCCAAACCCGCCACACCGGCCGACCTCCTCGCATCGTCTCCCGGCCAGAGCTTCCTCCTAGTCCAGGCTTCAGTAGAAAATGGCACCGAAGCTCTGCTGGCCCACATCGACGAGCTGCAAAGCAACCTGACAACCGGCAACATCGTCCGCGGCGAGATCATCTACGGCGAAACCACCAACTTTAGCGACGCCCAACTGCAGACGTTCAACGAAGCCGGCGTCCGCGTTCTGCGCGGCTACGCTCGCTTGTCCAACGACTCGCAGTCCACCGCTGACGAGATGAGTCGTCTGCTGCTGGGGAGCATGGGCGACATTGCTCGCGAGTACGGCTGGGCGGTTTCCTTTCAATTGGCGCCGGCCGTCTGGACTCTGCTCGAAGACTTCCCCTGGGAAGAGAAGCTCGCGGGCATCCCGGTCATTGCCGAACATTTGGGATCGGTCAACGTGCCTTTGGACGAGGAGTCTCGCCTGGGATTGGAGAGTCTTGTCCGTTTGATGCAGCGAGAGGTTCTGACTGTGAAGATCAATGCTCTGCATCGCCGCGGTCTTCAGGGGCATGAAGATGAGATGAAGGCTGTTATCGAGCGGTTGGTTGCTGCTGGGCCGGAGAGGTTAATTTGGGGCTCCGACTGGCCGCATGTCAATGCTTCGGCGGGCCTTGCGGTTCCTGGGGATTTTTTGAAAGTCAACGAGACTGCTGAGTTGGAGTGGTTGAAGGGCTTCATGCCTGCTCCTGTTTTCGATGGGATGATGTATGCTAATCCGTCGAAGTTGTTCTATTAGTACTGCCATATGAATTACTGGGTCAGCAGCCAAGTCTTCTGCGAAATGGGATCTTTTCGTACACCGTATGTCACACACGCCTCTATCCGATCACAATACCACCATTCCTCGAGCTCTCCCGTTCCCCTTGAACCGCGCAGTTAATCGGCTCCAACCCCACTAAAGAGCTCTAATACAAGAAGAAGCACTCCCTCAAACCGACCAGACCAAGCCCACCGCTCCCACAACAGATCCAACAACAACCCACCACCCCGTAACCGCAACCTCCTTGTTCGTCACCCCTTTCGCAAACTTCCAAGCCAGAAACCTCAACGAATTCAGGCCATGGAAAGTGAAAATCCAAGCAACCCCAAGTTTGACCGCAGACTTGACGACCCAAGGCAACGAGCCAAAAGACGCCGCGATCGATTCAGCGGAGAGATCGAAGCCTAGACCTAGGTGTATGGAAGAGAGGTAAAGGATGGGGAAGAGGCTGAAGGCTGCGCTAAGGGTCAGGCCTGTGAGGCGTTGCAGGACGGAGAGGACGGAGGTTATTTGGGGGCGGTAGATCAAGAGGTGGGGAGCGACGGGGCGGTTGAGGCGTTGTTGGGCGAGGGCAGAGTTGCGTTGTGGTGGTGTCGTTGGCGGTGAATGTTGGATCGGGGTTGGTTTCGTCGATTGGGTTTGGACGTTCGTCCGTTGTGTGAACGATCGCTTCAGTTGTGTTATGACCTGTCGTGGCCGAGACTCAGGCTTGGATCTCGTCAGTAGCGACCTGGTGAAGAGTTTCGTTGTCGCACACGGTGTCGAGATGGTTGGGCAGTGCGCTCGCCAGAGTGAGGCAGTTGGGACGCAGTCTACATGTTGCCGTCTCTCGTCAGCAAAGTTATATGTCGATCGATCGGTCGGATGCCTTGAAGGGGCCTTACTGGAAAGGATGAGCGAAGAAGCCATGTTTGATTAGGTATTCGTCGAGAGGCGATCGAGAAGGGAAAGTTTCGCAGCGATCGAGACGACGAAAAGAACGATACCTACACTGCTTCATTCCAGGACTCCAGGAGATGCAGCGCTCCATGCGTATATATACGTTCCTGTCAGGAGCACCAAGTAAAGATCCTCCGACGACCGGACAACATGCACATATCTCCGCCCGAGCCAAGGACCGCATCACAACACTTGCAGCCGGACTGACGAGCAAGTCAAGAGAGCGTGCGCTCAGTCGAACTATCAGACCAATAAAACGATGGCTGTACTGTCTACTCCGTTGCGAATGTCCGGGGCATTGGGTCAGCTAAAAGAACCGGTGAGATTGGATCGATGTTAGAGCGGGGATATGCGGAGCGGACGCGGACGCGGACACGGTGTTGGGAGAGGGTCAGCGCCATTAGCAGGAACCAATAGCTGCTATGCGATTGGACTTATTGACCTTTTACCAATTCGTAGTCTTCGATAGGATGAGCCTGTGCCAAGTTCAGCGCTGACCCCAAACTTCCAAAAAGCGACAGGAAAATTGAGCGTGCGAACTCCGCCTCGGTGGAAAACCAGAAACCCATCCCGAATAAAATCACACATCTGAGCAAGCCGCGCACCATTTGCCCAGAAGTTAGACTCACATCAAAGCAGCCATGGACCACCGTCAACGAAAACCAATCTTCCGTTTCCATCCCTCGAGCATGCCTGTCAAGCAACCCACAAGAGCAGTCCGGCTCGTCCTCCACGTCGAGGTGAACTATGTGCACAAACAGGGACTGGGTATCGGCATAGTCCAGCAAACCGAGCCTATGGCGGAGGACGGTGCGAAGAGGTCACGGGCGAGTCACGCCTCTCCAACAAAAGAACAGAAATACAGCATCAAAGGTGAGTTCTTCGCAGCCGAAAACGTCACAACCAGGGAGAGGTCCTACATGCTTGCCCTCTTGCATGCCTTGGGGATGGCCTACTGCATGATCAAGAAGAACGGGACGGAAGAGCCTTCCCGTGTGGAAGATGTTCGAATCGCGGCATCCTCGCCGGCGGTGGTCGAGACCGTGAATCATCACATTCAGAATTCCCCTGAGAGCTTGGAACACGTTACGAAGTTGAACGACCGGGAGATGATCGCGAGAGTGGTCAGGGCTGCGAAGAAAGTGTTCCGGCGTGGCGTCAGTGTCTCGATCACCCTCGCAGACGAACACGAAAAGACGGCGGCAAGGGCAAGGGCAAAGACAGACATTGGCGAGGCAGAGGGGCAGCAAGGCATGCAAAAGCCGACGTCAAGGAATGCGTGCACAGAACAACGACAAGACAGAAAACCCCAACGACACAGCAAGGGAGGCAATGTGAACAGGTTGGATAGCGTCTGGACATTACCAAAGAGAAGAGAAGTGCGACAGGGTACAAGTGTTGCGTGCGAAGTTGCCCAAGGAATCCGTCCTGCCATCCACCAGCCTTGTACACAGCTCGCAACTCGGAACAATGGACCAGCAACTCTTGCATCTCCCCATCCATCCTGCTGCGAGCCAAAGCTTCCATGCATCGCGAGCTTCAAGTTCTTTGGCGCGGCGCCAGGAATGTTGCGGCATGCACTTCGACTTGTGCTGTGTGGTATCGGCGTGAATGGTGAAAAAGCTGCTGAGAGAGAGTCTTATCAACGTCGATGAGATTACAGCAAGTATCGAGCTAGGAGCTCTACAATGTTCACCTGTCTGATGATGTCGTCCTGTGGGCACTTGGCGTTCCCCAACCCGAAGATGTAGTCTTCATAATTTGGTTTCAATTGCCCCTGCCCAGCGTCCCTCGAGGCCGAAGCTCTGGCGCTCCCTTCCCCAAAGTTGTCGTCTCCATACTTTCGTTTCAATTGCCTCCGCCCGACGTTCCTCGAGACTGACGCCCGACGGGCTCCTATCAGAAGATCATAAAAATGTGAATCATCTGACTCCTGACAGTGGCGCCGTGCAGCTTCAATCATGTTCTGGTACTCCGGTGATAGGAATTGACGTTGCGGCAAATAACGGACCAATGCCTCAAACGCGGCGTCATTTACGTAGCGAGCTGCGCATAATTCCATCTTCTGAATGAGGGTACAAAGTCGTTCCAGTGGTAATTCCGTGAACGATCCGCGATGTATCATAGCTGCGGTAATGACATAGACTGCGAGCTCGTCCCCCGTCTCCGCCCGAGCAAGAAGGTCTTTAGCAAGACCGTCTGGTTGCAACATCCGAGTGTCATTAGGTCTGCGGGCCACCGATGCTGTTATAGGCGTGCCGTACTCACGTCTCCGGCTCCGGAGATGCTTCGGTTCTACGAGGAAGTCGGCCGCCAAAACAAAAAGAATCGTGGCCCGGATAACATGAGCTCTATTCCAGGTCTCTTGGAAATGCGCGTCCTGGTTGTTGGAGTGTGATTGGGTCCCGCGAGGAGTTCTCAGCGTGTATCGGAGCAGGCTGTCAAACGCAGCATTGAGCCAAGTGGTTACTCCCAGCTCATTTCTTCGCACATCTGTGTGGTCTCTCGGGTACACATCAAATCCACGTCTCCAAGAGTTTGTGAACGGGTCCAACACTGCGATGATGCTATAGTCTCTTGGTTTGTGGTCGCATGTGCTCCTTTTCTTGTCCTTACGAAAGTGGTGGCATGCTCCATCGGCGAGGATGTACTCCAGAAGTGGGTTCGCGTCCAAGCTACTCGCGTTGAGGACTGATTTAGATGATGGAGCCTTGAGGCTGCTGCCTATGGACGACAGGTGCTGAGCTAGACTCAGCTCCATGTAAGACAGACACCAGTGCGCGAGTCGATTATGAACGGCTTCTGCTGTTTCCAGGACTGTGTCTCCAAGAGTTGGATCGAGTCGCTTCAAGCCGTATTTTATGAAGAACTCTCTGACCGACTCGTGAATATACTGAACAGAGAGATTGACTGGCGGCCCGTCTTTATCGTCTTCCCACGGTGAACCATCCTCGGCGTCGTCGTGCCTCCAAGGCGACTTCGTTATAGTCGTTTCAAGAAAGCCCTTCGAACTCGTGGTTATGAAATCGCAGAGGAATCTCTTGTTTACGAGGGACTGGTCCCATTGGATCGTTTTCGCTGTCAAGCTACCCGCGCTGAACATCACAGCGAAGTACAGTTCAGCGGCCTTCAATGTGCGTTTGGCATACAGTGACCATTGTACGACCAGCAAGAAGTTGGCGTCCGGCTCGTCTCTTCCGAGAATGTCGTCGAAAAGCTCTCGGAGGTTTGTAGGGATCTCCCGTAGTCGTTCATGCAGCAAGTGTATGTTTCCCTGGTCTTTCGTTTTGTTGAGTATACCGACGACAAGGACCACCCAAAGGAAGACGCCAGAAGAACCCTTCCTGATCTCCGTGACCAGCTCTTCCTTGAGCCGCGCCTCGACATTGGATAACTTGAGGCGACGCTGTACGTATGCTGAAATGTCGGTATGGTGTCCACGAAGGTCGTCTATCAAGATCTCTTCTCTATGAGTGATGGTGATTTTCGGGTAGTGCCGGCTTGTAAGACACACAGAGAATGGCAGATTCGCAATCATGGCCGATTCACCGAGGTCTTCGAACAACTCGAGCATATTGCGTATTTCATCTTCGTCGCACTCGTCCAACGCGTCAATACAGCAGACCAGGCTATCCTCGTGTTTGTAGTGCAATACGGCTTCGCGGAAAAGATCTTTGAGGAGCTCAAGAGGCCACCCTGTTTGCTGGTATTTTTTCCTCGACCTCATACCCACCCTTGCTTTCAACGACGGGACGTAGTTGATGATCTGATGGAGAAGGGTACGATACAGCCCCTCTGTGGACCGCGACAATCCCTGCCCTCTAGCATTGAAGAAGAACGAGATGGAATTGACTGCGCCGTCTGCTTTCTGGGCGTTCTGTAGGATACGCTTCATGATGGTGGACTTCCCAGCACCAGGCTTCCCTTTGATCCACAATATTCCATGGTGCGCTGGTCGAAAAGCCGGATCGAGCCATCTCTTGTACTCTGGTACCTCGAAGATCCACTCGCAAGTCTGCGACTGGGCTGTCGCAATGCTGTCATATCGCAAGTCCATATCGGGAAAGTCCAGTGCAGTCTGCAGACTTATATCCTGTGGTGGTTTTTCTGATACGGCCTCTGGACCATAATAGTTGTGTTGTTGCTCCACATACGAGTTTCCTGCATGGATACGACTGGAGCCCTGGGCTGCGATGTAGGCATACTGTTGACGGGGAGCGGCATGGCCTTCATCAAAGTGCGTCGATTGTTGTTGGTCCAACGACAGGTCACGCCCATGCTGCGTCCGTAACAACAAAGGTATCTCCTCGCTATCCTCGTCTTCTGCGTGATGTCGATGAGCCTCCATTAGCGTGGCGAGCCTGTGTCATGACAAACGAGGTTTTGCTTGAGGGGTGTAGCAAGGCTGGATGTTGTCGTTTCGGAATCGGGCTGAGTACTAGCCTGTCAGTAGCTCCGCAAATCGTTGTGATTCGCTAACGATCGCTCAATGCATGATTAGCTCGATCCTCCAGATGTCAAGTAAGATAGCAACATTTGTTAGAGAACAAGGCAGTGAAATAACAGCTACAACAAGTAGTACTAAGATCCAGGCCAGCCCACCAGACGGCAATACAAGTCCTCGCGCATACCCATGAATGGACGGGAGTAGGTACATGTAGTCGAGCGCATCATTCAGCCAAGTGTTCAAATTGATATCACGGCATTGCACATCTTTGTGGTTTCTTGGATACGCATTGGATGTATGTCTCTGAAAGGTTTCGTAAGGACGTGAGGCTGTGCCGATATATGGTCTTTTCGTCTTTCAAGATCTGCCTCGGCTCTGGAGGGATTTCGTTGGCTGGTACTGCAAACATGAGACATGAAAGTGGCATGCTCCAGTCGCGCTCACAGGTATGCCGTGACTCGCTTCCTCCTAGCTCTTGTGTGGTGTGCGACGATACTTTCGCTGGTTTATTGGCGGCTCAGATCTGCCTGCACGCGTGACAGGAGCTCGTGACCAGTCTCCGAGACATATTCTTGGGCGCGAACGGTGTGGACGGCGCCTCGGAGGCCTGTTTGGGAGTTGAAAGCGGTGGAGCGAGACGACTGTACGACTCCGGTGTTACGCTGGCGCGAGGAAAGGAGGGGCGGTTTCTGGTGATGGTGATGGTTGTGGAAGAAAGGAAGAAATGTCTCGGCAACGGAACGCCTTATCAGTGATCTATTACCCAAAGTCGATCAAGGTGACGCCCGTGCTCTTAAGCATTTACCGACTCACCGAGATGCTGTCATCGCTAAGGCAACTTGCATCAACAAAACACCTCGATTCCTCCTCTTCCCTCTCTCCCATCAACTGTCTCACCTTACTAACATGACGCTCATCAAGACTCTGGCGCCTCTGGCCTTACTCGGCTTGTCAGCGCAAGCCCAGCAACAAGCTCCACTCGTAGACGCCAAATCGCCAGTCTCACACGACGCTAAGCTCCATGTCGTCGACAGCGAGGCTCTCCAGTCCAGGATCCACGGCAAGAACCTGCTCGCCCGTGCCGAAGACCTCTACAAGCTGGCCGAGCTCTCATTCCACGACTACAACCACCCGACGAGAGTCATTGGCAGTGCCGGTCACCAAGCTACTCTGGAATACATCTACGCCACCATCCAGAAGCTGGGCAGCTACTACAACATCTCCGAGCAGTCCTTCCCGGCCTACTCTGGCAATGTCTTCGAGTCCCGTCTCGTTCTCGCAGACGAGGTCATCGGCAATGCCTCCGCCATGAGCCTGACGCCGCCGACCAAGGACAACGAGCCCGTCTACGGCCAAGTTATCCTTGTGGCCAACAGCGGCTGCTCTGCCTCGGACTACCCGGAAGACGTCAAGGGCAACATCGCTTTCGTCGAGCGAGGCAAGTGTGGCTTCGGCGACAAGTCCACTCTTGCAGGCCGCGCCGGCGCAACCGCCGCTGTCATCTACAACAATGAGAACGGAACTCTGCACGGCACCATGGGCACCCCAAACGACGACCAGATCGCCACTTTCGGCATCTCCCTTGAGGAGGCGCAGTCTTCTTTGAAGAAGCTCAAGTCCGGCAAGAAGATCGACGCGATCGCCTACATCGACGCCGAAGTCAAGACCATCCACACCCTCAACATCATCGCGCAAACCGCCCGCGGCGACCCCGAGAACTGCGTCGTCCTCGGCGCCCACTCCGACAGCGTGCCCGAAGGCCCAGGCATCAACGACGACGGCTCCGGCACCCTCTCCCTGCTCGAAGTCGCAACGCACCTCACCTCCTTCGACGTCAACAACTGCGTCCGCTTCGCGTGGTGGGCCGCCGAAGAAGAAGGTCTCGTGGGCTCAGACTTCTACGCCGCCTCCCTCTCACCCGAAGAAAACCAGAAGATCCGCCTCTTCATGGACTACGACATGATGGGGTCCCCGAACTTCGCGTACCAGATCTACAACGCCACCAACGACGAGAGCCCGAACGGATCCGAGGAGCTCAGAGATCTGTACGTCGACTGGTACGAAGCGCATGACCTGAACTACACTTTCATCCCCTTCGACGGCAGGAGCGACTACGACGGTTTCATTCGGGCTGGTATCCCCGCTGGCGGTATCGCCACTGGAGCTGAGGGCATCAAGACGAAGGAAGAGGCCAAGGTGTTTGGCGGCAAGGCTGGCGACTGGTACGATCCTTGCTACCACCAGCTGTGCGATGATGTTGGAAATGTCAATGTCACTGCGTGGGAGGTCAACACGAGGCTCATTGCTCACTCTGTCGCAACTTACGCAAAATCCTTCAACGGCTTCCCTGAGCGCAAGGTTGTTGCTGCGAGTGGAGAGTCTGCGTATGAGCGCAAGACTAAATACCACGGCGAGAAGTTGTTCATCTAGGCGGTGACGTGGCAAAGTTCAAACTTCGACACCACTGACAGATATAGGCATCTTGTGAGACATTTCATCGGTGCACATACGCACAACAAAACAACACCCAATTATCTATCATCAGCAGATATACCTCTACCAAATTACTACGTACATGCATGTTTGCATACTACCTATCTAAGCAGCCGAAAGCCAAGGGTCTTTCCTTGTACAGCAGGTTTGTCATCACTCAGATTCACAGTTGTCTCTGACGAAGTTATGCAGCCTTCCCCGGGTATGTTACTCCCGCATCTTCCGAGCCGTCTTGGATGAACATCACGAAAGCTTGTTCGAGTCTAAAGCGGGGCCAGCCCTTACCTTACCACCACTGTATGTACCACATCAGTGTGAGTTCCACATCCACGCTTCCACACCTGCCTACCACAGTACCAAGGGACCGGACCTTTCATTCCAGACCGCAGCACTGCCTGCTTGGTAATTCAACACAATGCATACCTATGTAGAGCTATAGCTCGCGTCTGCACATCTATATACCCACCCTTCTCTTTCTCCATTGCTTCCTTGGCCATAACTACCTCTCTTCCCATCTACATATCCCACCTCTGGTCAACAGATCCTCCCATAACTCCCTCCCCGCAGCATCACTCAAAACTGAAAGAAGCCATCGTAGCAACAGGCCCCAAGGTCAGCATCCGAGACGCCCAGATCCCCACGCCCAAGCCCGGCCAGCTCGTCATCAAAGTCGCCTACAGCGGCTGCAACCCCAAAGACTGGAAGGTCCCCGAATGGTCCCCGGACGCAGCGCCCCAGAACGCCGGCAACGACTCGGCGGGCGTCGTGCACAGCGTGGGCGAGGGCGTCTCCGAGTTCCGCGTCGGGGACCGCGTCGCCTGCTTCCATGACATGGCCGGTGGTGGCTACGCCGAGTATGCCTGGGCGTGGGCGCAGACGACGTTTCGCTTGCCGCCCCAGAACAGTTTTGCAGGTATGGCATCATTGGCGAGACGAGGATCAATCCGGGCGATGGCGTGTGCATGCTGACAAATGTGATGTTATAGAGGGCGCCGCGATCCCGCTCGCCGCTCTCACCGCGGCCGTGGGCCTCTACGCGAACGACAGGCTCGACCTCCCTCAGCCGACCGCACCAGCGACCTGGCCAACCCCGCTGGTCATCTACGGGGGTTCTTCAGCAGTCGGCTCTTACGCAATCCAGCTCGCCAAGCGCTCCAACATCCACCCCATCATCGCCGTGGCCGGCCGTGCCCGCTCGCACGTCGAAGGTCTGCTCGACGCCCCCAAGGGCGACACCATCGTCGACTATCGCGATGGCGACCAGGCAGTCATCGATGGCATCAAGGCCGCGTTGAAAGGCGAGAAACTCCACTACGCCTTCGACGCCACCGCCGGCCAGAACTCGTTCCAGAACTTGTCGAAAGTGCTGGACATCGGCTCGAGCAAAATCACGCTCGTGCTTCCCCCCGAAGACAACCAGACGAAAGAAGGCCGGTACTCTGAGATCCCGGCGGGGATCACACAGAGCATGACGATGGTTGGGAGCTTGCACGAGGAATGTGCGGATTTGGGGTATGTGTTCTGTCGGTACTTTTCCAAGGGTCTGGAGGAGGGTTGGTTCAGGGCGCATCCACAGGAAGAGATCCCAGGCGGTCTGGCCGGGATCGAGTCTGGGTTGAAGAGACTGAAGGATGGGAGTGCCAGTGCTGTCAAGTTTGTTTACAAGGTTGAGGATACTCCTTAGAGTACGCCTCTCAATGGTATCTCCCCCTCACTCGCGTTTATGCAAGTAAATACGAAGCATTTATATGACGTCTGCACCCTCGTGAATGACGACAACTTTGGATTTGCACCACCGCGGTTGTGCCTACACCGCGAAAAAAAGAGAGAGAGAGAGAGAGAGAGCACTAATGATCGTATACGATCTGCCAGAGCGCTTCTACCCGATACCGTCGAAATGTCGCACGTATTCCCGGTTCGAATGCCAACTCCTCGACCGCATCCCATGCTGACACTTTGGGCATGCCGATGTCCGACAGGATGGACACTCCAACAGACATGTCCAAATATCACCACACTTTGGACACGCTCTGTGGCCCTGGACCTTGGGCCGCCAGCCGCCGTGTCGACATTTCGACGATTGAGTCTGATGGTGGCCGTACTCGGAGAAATTAGTGTATGCGTAGTATTGGGATCGTTCCTGACGTCGTCTGAGTTCTATTTCCTCGATGACCTCTCGCTGGCGTCTCGCAAGTTCCCATTCCCGCGCAGCCTGCTCCCTCCGCAGTCTTTCCATCCTCTCCGCCTCCGCCCTAGCTGCTTGCGCCTCTCTGATCCTTCTCTCCGATGCCCTTTCTCGTATTGCATCGATCTTCCTATCTTCTACGGAGTCTGCCAGCTCGTAGCCCTTCTTACCATTCTCGAACGAAGCCCTCTGTTGTTCCACGTCAGTCTTCTTCATCTCCAGGAATCGCTCCTCCAAATTCTTCCGTATCCTCCTCTCCTGCCTATTCCTGTCCTCGTCACCTCGTGTGTTTTTTCGTCTTCACTACGCTCGAGTTTCTTGTACCATCGCGACAGCAGCCACATGGTCCAGCTTCGATCCCAAGCTTCGACCGCGGCTTCGGCGGCTTCGATGCTCGTTAGGGTCTGGATCTCCTGCTCCAGCGCTTCGACTTCTTTTATGTACTTGTAGATGGAGGATTCAAAAGCAGCTCGACTGATTCTCCATTGGTTGAAACGATCGTTCCTGGATTTTTGGATGGAAGCGATTTCCGCCGCTTCACTCAATGTATTGGATTGGCCAGTTGATGCTTGGGGATGAGTGCTGCGATAACCCGATGATGATGGTGTGTTTGCTTGTTTTGCAAAGCACTGCAAGTCATACGCTCGCCGCTTCGACTCATCGGAGAGGGTTTCGTAGGCTCCCGCGATCTTTCCACAAAGAGTTGTTAAGATCGGGATTTGGTCGCACCGAAAAGCCTCAAGCATACCCTTTGGAATGCCTCCTTAGCATCGTAACTGTGGTTGCGGTCCGGATGCAGTTCCAAAGCCAGTCTTCTGTAGGCTTGCTTGATGACTTCGGCCGAACAAGTTGGGCTCACTCCGAGAGTCTTGTAGTGATCTTGAACCATTATAACGGGTGGTCTGCTGTCAACAACAACGGAGGCAAAGAGGCCTACGGTCACTTCGATACGTAGCATTCCAGAACGCGGATACAGGTCAAGGACAATATGTATAGCGATCTCTTGACACTCCTAGTCTCCGACGAACAGTGACGAGTGGCTTAGACAACGACATTCGAACCTAACATCACCATCTCTAAAATCGATTCGCAAACAATGTACGAGACGGCGACGACATAGCCACTGCTGCGATTCACCTGTTGGTGGCGCGTCTCGCTTCGCTTCATAGGCGCTGCGGCGTTCTGTACAAGGCATGCAGCACAGCCTGGCTGCAAGCGCTGTGCCGCAATATTGTCCAACAACTCGACCGAGCCACAAACGATCCTGGTTCTGGGGATATAAGCGATAAGCTTGATGGTTGGAGGGATGAGTACAAGTACCAAAAACGACCGTGTGATAAAGTACAACCGGACGAGAGCGGCAGGTAAGCCTTCAATTACGAAAATATGTCGAACTACGAAAAACAACAGCTCCTACTACCTGCCCATCTTGATATTCTCAGCAATCTTCTCCGCCAACATATAAATCCCACTCTGCGGGTGTCCAGGCGTCAGGAACGGGAAAGCACTGGCATCCACCACTCGCAGTCCCTGGATGCCGTAGACCCTCGCCTTTGAGTCGACCACAGCCAGCGGATCCGAAGCACGACCCATCTTGCAAGTCGAAGACGCGTGCCAGATGGTAATAGCGTCCTTTTGGATCCACTCCCAGATGGCCTCGTCGCTCTGCACTTCCAGTCCAGGCATGTACTCGTCGCCGATGGTGATCTCGCTCATTTTCGCCCAGATTTGACGCATGCGCTTGAACGCTGCGATCGCTTGGTCCTTGTCGCGGGGGTCGGTGAGCCAGTTGGGGTTGATGACGGGGTGGACGGACATATCGGCAGAGGCGATGGTGAGGTTGCCGCGGGAGAAGGGCGAGAGCATGGCGGCGATGAGCTGAGCGTAGTTGGATTTGTCTGTGGGTTGTTGGAGGTTAACGTTGGGGAGGCCGGACCAGGAGTCTTGGGAGAGGTACTCGACGTCGGGCCAGTCGGAGGGGTATTGCTCGTTCAGGTCGCGGACGGTGGTATTGGACATTAGCTCTGGGACGCTGTCGACGAGGCGCTCGAAGGCGATCAAGTCCACGGCTGAGGTGAGGGGACCTGTGCCATTTGCGCGGTAGGACTCTGCGGCTGCAGCGGCGTATTCGGGGTCGTACTTCAGTTTGGAGGCGGTGGGGACGTTGACGCGGTGGGCTACGCCGAAGTAGATGTGGTCCATCATGGACTGGCCGACGCCGGGGAGGTCTTTGACAACTGGGATGGCGTGCTGTTCCAGGGTGGCTTTGGGGCCCACGCCGGAGACCATGAGAAGTTGTGGAGATTGGAATGCGCCTGCGGACAGGATGACTTCTTTGCGGGCTGTGATGGTGTAGTTCTTCTCGGCAGTGGTCACAAGCACGCCGGTCGCGGTGTTGTTTGCGAACAGGATCCTTCGGGCCATCGCTTGTGTGTAGACCTTGATGTCTGAAGTGCGCATGGCATAATCCAAGAAGCTAGTCTGGGACGACTCTCTGTGCTGGTCGTCGGCAGTAATGCTGGTGAGAGAATAGCTCGACCCGTAAAGTTCACCACTATCCAGGCCGGGTGAGGACTTCACGCCCATAGCACTCAGACCCTTTGCAGTCCACGACGAGAATGATTTCGAGAATTTGGCCCAGGATACCTGCAGTGGCTGATGGATCTCGAGGCTGTTGTTGTATGCGGAGACGTCGTAGTGCAGAGTGGCGTTTCCGCGGAGAGACTCATCCTGGGGATAGTTGATGTGGGTGCTTCGCTGGAAGTAGGGCAGCAGCTTGTCGAAAGTATAACTTTCATCCTCGACCTCGCTTGCCCATTTGTCATAGGAGCCGTTGGTGCCTCTGTGCCACAGCATGAAGTTGAGTGCGCTGGAGCCGCCGAGAGTCTTTCCGCGAGCATAGTGGATGCTGCGGTTTCCGAATCCAGGTTGAGGTGTCGTGACAAAGCCCCAATCGATCAGAGGTAGAGAGCTTTCGGGCGCTGCTGCTACACCTTGACCGCCGCAAAGTCCAGGGATGACACTGCAGGTTTGTTAGCACACGAGTTGAAGCCCCGAGCTTTTCTACCATGACTGACCTTCCATTGCCATTGTCGATTTGGTAGAAACCGCCGGCCTCAATGACTGCCACTGAGGCATTCTTGTCCTCGGCCAAGCGTGCCGCGATGGTAAGACCTCCAGTACCACCGCCGACAATCACGTAGTCGTAAGAAGCGTTCTTTCCCGGAATGCCAAAAGAATTTCCGGACTCGAAGATGTTCAGAGCAGACGCAGCCTGCGCCGCCAGGGCGAGGATTGTTAGTGAGAGTTGCATCTTGTATTAGTTACAGCGACTGGCAACAGAGACGAGAGTGACACATGGTGTGATCGCCAGCCTTTCAAGTAGTATACCACCTTCACCACTCCGACTTGCCGTAGTAGAGATTTTTCCGGATAGGAATCGGCTGTGGGTATTTCTTAACGGCGTCGGTATATCATGTAGCCAAGATGACTTGGTGAACGGACTGGAAAGAGCAATTGATCTTCCAATCTCAGGTGGCTCTAAACCCAACAAAGCCATTGCAGCCAGATGATGACGGCAGAGAGCAGCCAGTTATCCGGGTACACTGCGATTGTGACGCGATACTCACTTGTCCATCGGGTCGAGTCAGACATGACCGTTGCGCAATGATATCAGAGCATTCTCCTTGTCCGCGATTGCCAGGCAGCGCGTCTCGATCAAGAAAGAAAGACCCATCCAGCCTTTCTCAGTATTTTTTAGATAGATCGAGAAGCATGATCTGTCGATCCACAATCGATGAGATGGAGCCAGTATCCGAATCGCTGGGCCTTGCCCTGCATTGCCTATTTTGAGCCAGTGGAGCTTTGTCGGAGTGTCGGTGTCGGAAGGCAGAATCTCAACAAACGGCCGGACCACTTCTCTTATAGAAATCGGTGATGGTCTTGGCTGTACGTCATGCACGGTTTCGATCTTGACACCTTTTCCGCAATGCTTTTCCGCAATCCTTCGAGACAATCATTAGCACAACTAACTCTGCCAGCGACACGAATGGCTAGGTCATTTACAAGTATCGACGAGAGAGATTCATACAAGTACAGGCGCTACACACGTGGGCTCTTGACAATTGGGATCATTCCAGGTGCCTACCCAAGTATTTGCAGCACAGCAAGCGCAATCCTGTCCTTAGGTTCCTTTCAAACCTCTTCCTCAATACGAACAATTCTAGGTAGCTAATTCGACTACACGAACGATCTTTTCGTCTACAGCCACCTTCGACAGGATTCTGTCTATAGGAGCTACACATGCGGTGCTTCTCTGCAGCCAACTCACAGAATCTCAGCTGAAGGTGGAAATACTTCCGGGTCGCCACAGTCATGTCGCAAGTCGTGATGGACGGGGTAAGTGAAAGGTGTCGATATTGTCGACTGTAGTCCTTTACCGCTTTGTTTGTACACCTCGAGGTGATACCGACTGCCGCCTCAGACGCGGCTTAGCCTTGCACCTGCTTGCGACCTCCCGGGACAACACCAGCAACAGCAACTCCAAAATTGGCATGAAACACTCCTAGGTGGGAGAGGCGCACCAAAAATCGCATCTTCTTTCACACCCGTCACTTGCCATCCAGTCGCTTCCATCACTGCACCATTTCTGTTCCCTCGAGCTATCTTGGCTCCGCGTTGGAATGCATGCACCGGTCCACAGTCCGACGCTATACGCCGAGTATTCACTTCCAACATCATTTAAAACACACTGCGATTAAACGATTTGTCGAGAGTATAGCCGCGTACACTCGGGCTCGGTTATACTACCGCCAACCCATTAGTTCGACTTAGCGAAGATGCGGGCGCTTACATAGCGATGTATGCTCAAGCTGTGTACGCGCCTGCGAATGGAGCAAAGAACATATAAATGAACCATGGCGAGCACAGTCGGGTATGCTCCAGATCACCAACTATCATATCAATACACTGTCAGCAACCAATCATCAATACAATTCTTGAATAGAAGACCTCATCTGCTCATTCTTTGGTCCTATACAGCAATTAGACCAGTCGCCAGAATGATGTACAAAGTTTACAAGCCGGAGCTCGATTCTGTTGCTCCGGATCCTCTCGACCCCGTCAAAAGATACCACGATGGCGTCTTTGTCGAATCGATCCCATCCACGGAACAGGGAACGCTCTTCCACGTCACCGGCGACATCATCTCAGCGAGCGGAATGAGATACGAGGAAAGGGACAACTACGCCCCCGGCGAGTCGACACGTCTTGTTCGTCGTACTCATATTGGCTGGATCTCGAAGAACGACTTCGATCAAGGAAAGGTCAGCTCCATCCTGCGTGCCTTGCCCCAGACAGCAGGGGATCAACTGCATTGGGCGGTCTTTTGTTCAGCAAGAAGCTTTGATCACGATTGCCCTGCTCTTGCAGTCCTTTGACTTCCGGAAGGATCCACATTATCGACTCAGCATCCAGTTCAACGTCAGCATCAAGCCTCGGGACTTCTTCGTCCAGGCCGGTTTGAGGAATGGACTCACACCCTCCAGAGTCGAGCAAATGTTGGCAGGAAGGACCGATGAGCCGGCCATTGGACTGGACCCGTCCCAAGCAGGAGGCGAGACCGCAGAATACGACACGACGCTGGTGTCATTCACGATACTTTACGGCAGCAACAGCGGCACTTGCGAAGCTCTCGCCCGCAAGCTTGCGGTAGATGCACCATCGAATGGCTTCCGAACATCCAAAGTGGACAGTCTGGACTCGCTCATCAGCTCAGGCAATGGCACCCCACACTTTGGCAACGAGCCTGTCATCATCATCACAGCGAGCTACGATGGAAAACCACCTCAGAACGCAACCAAGTTCTGCAGCTGGCTCTCTGGGTTGAGCGAAACGCACGAGCTGCATTTCCCGCATGCGGTATTTGGCGTTGGGCATTCGGACTGGAAGGACACTTTCTTCCGAATACCCACGGTCGTGGACGATCAATTGACGGCACATGGGAGTCGACGTTTGTGTGACCGCGGCAGTGCAAACGCGTCAGAAGGGGGCATGATCAATGATTTCCAGCGCTGGGAAGATCATGTGCTGTGGCTTGCAATGCGAGAACACTTCCACATGAGTGAGCAGTCGCAGGCAAGTAAACCGACGTCCTCGCCATCACCATCGATCAGGTTGGAAACCTCGAGCGATCGCCCGTCACATCTGCGAATGAACGTCAGCGAGGCGAAAGTGACATCTTCACGCTCGTGGAAAGCGCCGGCCCTGCGCGAGAAGAGGCACATCGAGCTCGAGCTCCCGACTTCGATCCCAACTTACCGTGCAGGCGACTACCTTGCCGTGCTGCCTCTCAATCCAGAGCAGACGGTGCGCCGGATTTTCAACCGCTTCGGCCTTTCTCGCGACAGTACCATCGTCGTTCGCGCAGACACAAGTGCAAGCACAAATCTCCCGACCGACACTACCATCTCAGCCCACTTGCTCTTCTCCGCTTACCTAGAACTCGGGCACCCGGCAAACAGGCCTGGCATCTCCATGCTGATCTCGTGCGCGCAAGACGACGAGACGAAGTCGGCACTAGAGAACCTTGACGCCAATTTCGTCGCCGAAGTCACCTCCAAGCATGTCTCCTTCCTTGACCTGCTCGAACGATTCCCTGACGCTCACATCCCTCTGTCCACTTTCGTAGCCTCGCTCCCCACGATGAAAGCGCGGCAGTACTCCGTCTCTTCCTCCCCAGTCCACTACCCCAAAGTCTCCCTCACCTACGAAGTGATCGACGAGCCCTCGCTGTCCAGCGACCAGCAGCAGCAGCAACACTTCATCAGCGTAGCAGGCCATCACATGTCCCAACTCCGACCCGGCGACGCCCTGCAAGTAGCCGTCTGGCCCTCTCACGAATCCTTCCACCTGCCCGCCAGCGACGACGTCCCGATCGTCATGGTCGCCGTGGGGACGGGCATTGCGCCTTTCCGCGGGTTTTTGCAAGAGCGGCGGCATGCGCTCGCGTCGGGTGATCGTAAATTGGCCCCTGCGGTTCTTTGTTTCGGCTGCCGGCATCCGGAGAAGGATTTGTTGTATGGTGATGAGCTGAGGCAGATCAGCGAAGATGGTGTGGTGGATGTCTGGCTCGTTTTCTCGCAGGCTTCTCCTGAGGTCGCTTGTGGTAGTGGTGGTCGTCATGGACGCGTCAATGATGCGTTGGACGCGGACTTTGAGGCGCTGCGGGGGCTCTGGAAGGAGAGTGCGTCGCTCTATGTGTGTGGCAGTAAAAGAGTGGCCGACTCTGTCGAACGCACGGTTCTGGATGGGTTCAGGAGGAATGCTAGGGAGAAGGGCAAGGACGACAGTGCTGAGCGGGCAAAGAGTTGGCTTGATGGTATTAGGGGCAAGAGGTATATGGTTGATGCATTTGGTTGGGTGATAGATGGCAACCGAAAGTATGATCTAGAAACGATTGAAACTTCTGCTCCCGACCAGCGATGATTTGTTGGTCTTTTCGGCACACAACCGCGTCTGATGGATTGAGCTCACCACCGGTTCGTCGAGTATCGAAGAGTCTACCTCGTGACGTTCCAATATCCGCAGAATCTTCGCATCTAAGACGATGTAGAGTTGATCTTGATACCACCTGCAGCTTGTCAGTACAAATTCGTCACATCATCAAAACTCGTTGGGAAAGATTTACCTCCGGGCTGAGTAGAGCCGTCCTTGATGGTAGTTGTGTCGATGGCCTGTATCCAGGGTCAGCATGTCATACTCACATCAAAAGTAGAAAGCAACATACCAGGGTGATGTAAGCAAGAACACCGTTCTTGAAGTCAACTCCATCAAGAGGTTCGGCGTCAACGACGTTCATGGCACCAGCTATTAACAATGTCAGCATTGCCCTACCCCCAATAACCCTCACTAACGAATCAACTCACATTGGACCTGCTGCAAGAAGACCCCATCGTCATCGTTAACAACCCTCTCAATCTGGGTGTGACTAGCGTAGGGCTCCACAGCCATGAGCTCCTCAGTAAGCTTCTCATCGAAGTAAATCTGGCCGGTTTCGACGACGCGGCTATGGTCGATTGTGCCGTTCTTGGTGATGGTCCAGTTGGTGTGGACTTGGACGTGGATGTGGAGGGTTCGGCCGATCTGGATGTTGTCGTGTTAGTGAGTGAGAGAAATGTGGGTTTGTGGGTGATGAGCGAGCACGCACGTAAAAGCCAGGGACGATACTGTTGAAGGAAGTAGCACCGTTGGCGTCTGTCGGCCACATACCGCGCAGCCAGGTGCTGTCGTCGGTTACGAGCGCCTGGGAGGAAGGGTCAGCCATGTCATGCACTTTGGCTCGAGCCATTTCTTGCGGACTTGTGAGAAACGTACACTTAGATCTTGTCCGAAAGTGCCGTTGATGGTGATGTTCTTCTCATCAGCGAGGTCACCGAAGGATACGTTGGGGTCGTTGCCGGCGAAGGAGCTGTAAGAGCCGGTGGCGTTGCAGTGCTGTAGATTGTCAGCGTGGTTGCAGCAATTAGAGCATCGGAGATGGTAGCAAGCATACCCAAAGACTGATCAAGACGTCTTCCAACGGTTCGCAGGTGTTGACGTCGATCACACCAATGTCCAGTTCCAACGGGATGCCGACCTAGGTCTTGTGTTAGCATTCAGTTATCTTGCGCTTGCCTCTCGAATCCGTATCGTTGGCTTCCCACGATAGCCTTATTGAACGACGTCGTTGCATGTAACGTGCCAAGAAGGTCACTCCTGCATCTCCTTGTGCAAAGCTCGAAGGGGGCATCCATACCTGATCCTGAACCATATCCCTCTGCAACAGCTCGCTCGGCGGGTACCAATAAGGACCCTGCGTGACCTCCGGGTAAAGAATACAAGTCTCATTCTTGATGAAATCGTAGGTCGGCGCCTCGGCGTGAATTGTGAAGTCCGTGGACTCGGTGCTGCGCTTGCGCATTTGGTGACGCTTCTGCTTCATGGCTCCGACATTGTTGGCGCAGCTGCGCGCTTGGACGGAGCGTTTGGCGAAGAGGGCGGAGTCGGGGTAAACGTGGCCGCCGGGGTGAGCTGTTGGGGGTTAGTCAGTTGGGTTGTTGGATGGGGGATTTGGGGATGTGTAAGTATGGACCTTCGACGGCGGTGCCGAGGAGCAAGCTGGCTGCGTAGATGGCGTTTTGGAGATGCATTTTGAAGATTTTACAGGTAATGGATGCTTTGTCGATTCGATCCAGGCGGTAGTCTTCGTCTTGGGGAAGATCGAGTTGAGTACTTGGAAGGAACACCAAGGAACAACAAGCGTTCGTCAAGATACCAAGGTATTTATCTTGTCGCTTGACGACGCGGACTGTGACGTTGAACTCACTTTCATATAGCTAGATAAGCTGAAACGACAACCCCATTTGCTTACTCCCTTGCAACCGCAGTGGTTCCTGATTGCGACCCACCTGATTTGTAGGGATATCTTGCTGGCACGGCTGTTTCTTGTTAGCCTCCATGTCACGCCTTCGTTAATGCTTGGCCTCGGGTGAAACTTCTCGCTGTGCCATTAGTTAGAGTTCAGACGGGTCGCTGTCGTCGAAGTAAAGACTAAATCGGTGTTTTGAAACCCGACTTCTGACTTTCAATTGGCGAGTTCCGCTACCACTGACGTGGCGAGGCGACTAGTGTATCGACATCAGACCTGCCACTTGGTACTACTCGATGTTTGCAGACCGCTTACCTCTTCTTCCTTGTTGGGGTTTCTCCACTCAAGCGGGGACGACGAGTAAGTGGGTTCCGAACGACGATCACTCATGTCGGTTCGAGTTCCCCGTGAAAGCCGATGTCACTACCGAAACCCGGCCGGGATTTGGTGTTCCGTTATCCGGCAGATCTGGCGTTGACGGCTGTTGCGTCGGGCCGGCGCAGAGAGGATACAGTACAGTACTGTACTGTACCTAGGTAGTGATTACTGATAAGTTGCCGAGCTCCTGGGGGACAGTGAAAATGAAACAAAGTGTATACAATTCTCCGCTGTCAGCATGTCAGCCAAACCAGCTTGTTCCATTGACAGCGGGCGAGATAATGGTGGTCTGTTCCGCTCTCTTAGGAGCCGAGCGAGTACAGAAGCCGCCTTTGCTCTGCTTGCAAGGTTGGATGTTGTGATGTTATTCACGTATGTATACAGTACAGTCGTGTTATACAGGTCGAAATGCTGTTCCATCTTAACGGAAATGGCCGTCCCAGGCTGGCCGCGTCCTCAAGACAGCCGAGTTTGAAGCGCCTTCCAAGACTCGGCGCTCACCAATCCCTGCGCAACGTTCATGGAGATGGCATGGACTGTGGATTCCTCTTCCATCATGATGTCGACAAAGTCGGCCAGATCTTCTGCGGCGTCCTCGCTTGGGATCACAGTCTTTGTGTCCTCGTTGGGATCCCAGATGATATCCGAGGTCTTGATCTGTGTTCCCAGAGCAGCGGAAACCGCCTCGCCGACCGTCTTGGTCTCCTCGGGTGCGGTGAAGACAACGACAGAGCCGTCCTCAAGCTCGTCGACGTCTGTCGCACCAGCTTCCAGCGCAGGATCCATTACTTCGTCCAAGCCAACGCCATCCTTCTGATCAAACACAACCCGTCCCTTTTTCTCAAACAGATAGCTCGAAGGCGTAGCAGTCCCGCCGTTATCCTTGATCACCAGCTTGATGTTTGCCAATGTCCGCAGCTTATTGTCCGTCTCACACTCCACAATCACCGCCACATTGTTCGGCAAGATACCCTCGACGGTCAGCCTCTCCAGGCTCACACCAGTCAAACTCCTACCCTGGCCGCGCGCAATGGCGGCTTCGATGGAAGCTTTCGCGAAGCCTTCCTTCTTGGCTTTTGTGACCAGGTCCGCGAGCTTCGGGTTGGCGTTGACGTCCGGTCCGAAGAGTTTGGAGGCGGTGGCGATTTCTTGGGCGAAGATGGAGCGCTGGCGGTTCTTGAGTGCGTCGGCTTTTCCCTTGTCGTGCTTGATCTTGGACCAGCGGTTGTGCCCGGAGAGTTGGGCGGCGGAGACTGAGAAGGCACGGTATTGAGGGTTGATTGGCGGTGGACGGAGGAATGGTCGTAGTAGTGTGATGCCTCGGCTGGGAGCCATTTTGTGGTGTTGTTGATGGAGCAGGTTGTTTGGAGAGAGGAACGAGAGGCAGGAGTCTGTGAATTACTCAATATTTGATTGACATGTCGATTAATATTCTGGGTCTAGACCCCTGATTCGATCGATTTCCTGGGGCAGGCGGGCATGCTTCGATGGAGCTGAAGCCGTAGACCGCAGACACAACAGTTGACAACTACCTACGCAAAGACACGAACCCAACCAACGAACGAACGAACGACCTCACGCAGGACATGAGGCAATAATACACGCGACCACTTCTTCCACACACAATGCCCGACCAGGAGGCGGCGACAACTCCTCCACCACCACCACCACCAGCAACGAGCACGAATGACAGCAATGCCGACACGAACTCTATAGAACAAACACACGCGCCCACGACGAATGGCACCGCGCCGACTTTCCAACTAGATGTCGCAAAACTGCACGCTCTCCCTTCAGAGCAACAGGACCTCTATCTGCTCTCGCACTCCGCCGACTTGGCCAAGCATGTTGAAGGCCTCACTGCCGAAGGCGCAACTGCTGAGCAGACCGCGTTGAATACCGAGCTCTTCAACATCATAAACCTCTCCTCGCCTGCTCCAACAAGGGTCATTCGGAATAATCTGGCTCGATGCTACCACGCCATCTTGACCAAGGGCAGCAGGAAGATCTTGTACGAGTCGATTAATGGGTGTGTCGCCATTCTCACCGCTGGGAAAGAGAAGGACCTCAGGGCAAAACATGCGGCCGCGCACTGTCTTGGGGCTATATTCGAGGCTGCAGGCGACAGTGCAGTGAGTTTGTCGCCGCTGGCGTGCACTGCTCTGATCAGGCAGCTGAAACTTGCCGCGAACGACACCGGATACCGAAGTGCCATCTTTCGCGCACTGGGCAAGATTGTCAAAGGCATAGTTGCTGCGATTGAGGATGACATCGGCCGCTCAATATGGAAACTGGCCCGCAATGCTGTAACTGGTGACAAATCGATGCTTGTCCAGGCTTCGGCATGCTGGTGCCTCGAGCAATTGTTTATGCATACCACGAGCTACGACAACTCGAACGACTTCGACAAGCTGCAGGCAGCCATCTGGAGAGCCATGGAGAGCACGTCAGTATCTGTGCGACGGGCAGCCACGTCTTGTCTTGCGAATGTGCTTGTCAAGAGCTACTCCGAGTCTCCCAACAAAGACGCCGTGCCGAAGCTCAAGAAACCCAAAAAGGCCAAAAGAGGCAGGCCTGAAGATGTCGAGGAAGAAGAAGCCGAGAGGACGTCTTCGCCTGCGCCCGAGAGGCCAGCTACAGCGCTCTCTTACAGTCTCACTGAAATTCTGAAACTTTTGTCTATGCATTACATGCGAACCACAACATCAAACAAGGCTCGTACAGCAGTGATCAACACATACGTCAAAGTCTTGAGGTCCCTCGGCGAGAGCGTGGTGGAGAAGAACTACAGCGAGATCAGCCAGCACCTCTTCCGGGACATTCTCAGTCATCCCAGCCTGCAGTACAACAAATATCGCCTCCTCATCAGCAGAAAGTTTGTCAGTATCATTCTTGATCGAGTTGTCATGCGCATGCTTGGCGAGACCGCGCAACTCAACGCATGTCGCTTCCTTGTCAACGAGATCATCAAGGACTATCCTCAAGCGGTCAAGGAAAGACCCGAGCCATCCAAGCACACTCTGACCGCGGCCATCTCCGCACTTACATCTCTGATCAGATGCCTGGATGCCGGTGTTGGCGTCATTGCTGAGCTGTGTCGCGAGGGCTTGCTACAAGTGCTGCCTCATCCCAGCTTTGCCGTGCAGATCCACACAGCACGAGCCTTGCGTGCACTTGTTCTTGCGATCCCACAACAACTCCTGCCGAGTGTAACCATCTGCGTTAACAGCGCCAGCCGCGAATTGACACTCTTGGGCGGCCCCAAGCAAGGACCCAAGCGTTGTATAGGGTACGCACACGGATTGGCTGCTATCCTCAGCGCCTCCAACAAGCACCCTCTGTATGGCTCTTTGGACGTGTACGCAAGAGTCCTCTCCCAGGCGACTGCTTTGCTCAAGTCTGCGGGAAGCTCAGACCTTCGCGTCTCAAGTTGCCAGCTTGAGGTCGCCTGGGTCATGATAGGAGGCTTGATGTCGCTCGGCCCCAACTTCGTCAAGATCCATCTTTCGCAGTTGATGCTGCTGTGGAAGAACGCCCTGCCTAAGCCGGTGCCCAAAGAGAACATCTCCCAGCGAAGCATGCTTGAGCTAAGCTATCTTGCTCATGTCAGAGAATGCGCACTTGGCTCAATCAAAGCCTTCCTCACTTTCAATCAGCGACTGCTTACTTCAGATGTCTCACGGAGACTTTCGGGCATGCTCGAAAACACAGTATCCTTCCTGCAGGGCCTGCCATGGAAGCGAACTAGCGATGATCCACAGAACCGATTGTCCCCCGCATTGCAACTGCAAGACTATGAGGTCAAGGCCCGCCGAAGAGTGTTCGAGTGCTTCTCCCAATTGCTCACTCTGAGTCCGGCGGGTGCTATCGAGGCGAACGCTCACTCCTCACTTCTGCCGCTTGCTGTAGCATCGTTCTCGGGCGCGGATTACTACTCCCCGAGCTCTTTCGGCGCTTCTATCGCAAGCTCTGCAGGTGCCTATGACAGCATTTGGGAGGCCGCAGACAACTACGGCTTCGGCGTAAGTGGACTTGTCAATGGACTAGATATCGAAGACGCCGTCACTCGGAAGCGAACGAGACACTGGAGCTCCAGAACTGACGAAGAAGGTATCACCGCTGAGGTTGTGGCATCACCCATAGTCAGCGCGGCCGAATTTGACTCGACTTGCTGCTATCTGTACGTCGAGAACGATCCTTCGCTTGAGATTCTACCAACCTCGCCTGCGACCGAAGCTGTCAATGCTGCGATCGCTGTCTTTGCACTTTCGTTACCACTGCAGACACCTAAGGTTCAAGAGAGCATGCTCGAGCAAATGTCGTCGTCTCTCAATTCCTCGGCACTGCAAAAGGACCCGGCAAGAAAGACTGCAATCTCGACGAATGTTGCTACAGCACTGCTTGCCACTCTCAGGGTCGCCACTGGCGAGAGTGGAACATTCAAGGGAAGCATCGCGAGCACTCAAGCAGAGAACGCACTCCAAGGGCTTCTTCGTGCGTCCGTCAAAGCTCCTGATCAGAGTGTTCGCTTCATGGCGGCCGAAGCGCTGGGTCGGCTCTGCAACACATCAGGCACCTCTTTCACTACCGGAGAAGTCACATACCTCACCGAGACAGTGGTGAACAACCGTGAGCCTTATGTCCGCGCCGGATGTGCTCTCGCTCTCGCATCCATCCATTCCCATCTTGGTGGCATGGCGGCTGGCTTCCACATGAGAAACATCGTCGGCATCCTCATGTCCCTCGCAGCCGACACACATCCACTTGTTCATTTCTGGGCTCTGGAGAGTTTAGCACAAGTCGCCGAGTCTGCTGGCTTGAACTTCTCAAGCTATGTGACCAGCGCTATCGGCATGTTAAGCCAGCTGTATGTGTCCGACAATCACAGCAGCGAAAGTGCGGCATTGGCTGCCTCGAATACATCCATCGACTTGCCCGTCCCTTCAGCTATCGCACATGGCGTTGACTCTCTCATCAACGTTCTTGGACCTGACTTGCAAGACATGGCGAAGCAAAGGGACATGATTCTGACTCTGGTCGACTTGTTCTCTCAAGAAAAGGAGACGGACATCCTCCTCGCCAGCTTGCAGTGCATGGAGCACCTTTCACTGTATGCACCTGGACACCTGGAATTTGCGTCTTACGTGCAGCGCCTGCAGAGCGACATAGATTCTACATCGCCCGAGATCTCGCACTCTGCGGTGGGCGGACTGTTTGGATTGATGAGACGAGACGCTCCTGAGATTGCTCGTGCGGCAAAGCCAGGGCTCGAAGAGAGGCTGTGGGAGTATCTCAACGATCAAACTGATGCAGTAGCCGTCCGCAACATTTTCAACAACTGGCTGCAACAAACTGGCGCCAGCAACCCTGGCGAGTGGATATCACGATGCAACACTATCCTCACAAAGACCAAAGTAAGAGGGTCGCAGCCTCTGACGGCGGTCACAAAACACACTGCTGGGCCTGACTTGCAGGATGAAGAAGTCGCCGGATTCGCTGTGACTGAAGGCGCGGCAAAGGAAGACGATATCACGAGTGCGACGTCCACACAGGAGCTGATGCGATGGCAAGTTCGCCTGTTCGCAATGGAATGCTTGCACACCTTGATCGCCATGATCAGCAAAGAAGCTTCCGTCAGCGAGGGTAGTGTAGGCGAGGCCGCTTTGCAGAGCAAAGTCGCCGATATCGTACGAATCGCATTCTCGGCATCCACAGCATCTGTTCCGTCTCTGCGAGTCGTTGGCTTGCGGATCGTGGAGCAGATCCTTAAGATGTTTGGCCGCACTCCTGATCCTGATTTCAGCGAGGCGATGTTGCTTGAGCAGTATCAGGCGCAGATCAGCTCTGCCCTCACGCCAGCTTTCGCGGCAGACTCGTCACCTGAGCTTGCGGCTGAGGCTGTCGATGTTTGCGGGACCTTCATCTCGACTGGCATCGTCACTGACGTTGAGCGCATGGGCCGCATCCTCAAGCTGTTGGTCTCTGCTCTTGAGAGCTTCTCACAGGAGTCCGAGACGGCTTCAATCGGCGACCTCCAGGGCCTCAGCTCCAATGCTCAAGTCATGGTGCGCATGTCTGTCTTCTCGGCTTGGGCAGAGCTGCAGACTGCCAGCTCTTCCCAGCACTACTTGAACGATGTCGTGAAGCCACACATTGCGCAACTGGTGCCACTATGGTTAAACTCCCTCAAAGAATATGCACACTTGAGATTCGAGCCGGACATTACTGCCACCACGGGCAACGCTTCACTATCCGATGACCTCGACACTGTGTATGCGTCGCTCAACAGGCAGACTCTGCTTCGGTTTTACCAAGATTCCTGGCTGAGTCTCGTGGATGCCATTGCCAGCCTAATCGACGAAGACAGCGAGTTGGTGTTCGACGCCCTTGACAACAAGAAGCTCGAGCCCGAAAGTATCGAAGGCGAGATCGGTCGCCCCAAACTTGACATCAACTACCGCGAAGAGCCCGTCGCCTTCTTCTTCGTGCTTTTCGGGCTCGTCTTCGAATCTCTCGCGGTCCGATCCAACGATGATGACATCGTGACCGCGCAACGCAACCTCGACATCCTGCAAGCTCTCAAGAAGATCCTCAGACCTTCAGTCTCAGGCAATGCGATTTATCAGGAGGTCGTCTTCGCCGAAAGCATGGATTTGTTCGACCGCATGGTGCTCACAGAGAGCCTCGGCGTCCAGACCATTATCGTTGAAATCGCGCGGAACCTTTGCATTGCCCACCCCTCATCCCGCCACGGCATCGAAGCAGCGGACAACAACGACCACCTCTCCGACGACATCGAGCAGCTCTTCGAACTCACCCGCATCATAGTCCTGGTTCTCGCAGGCCTCATCCCCGGCTTGTCCGATACCCCCGTCTCCGTCCGTCTCGAGTCAAACGAAGAAGCACAGAACCTCGTCCGCACCTCGATGCAATCTTTGGTCGACGTTAGCGACGTCTTCCCAAACATCATCAAAACAGACCTGCACGCCACAATCCTCAACATCTTCGTCACCATTCTCGGCACAGGCGCCTGTCAAGCTACCGTTATGCCGCAATCGCTGCCCGTTTTCCGCCGCTTCGTCGCAAGCATCGCTAGCGAAGCACATGGAGAGACAGAGAAACAACTGCTCAACACACTCGCAAGGATGCAAGCCATCTTACGGAATGCGCAGAAGAGGGAGACCAACGCCAGCTTGCCCTGCGAGAAAAACACCCTGCTCGCTTCCACGATCCTGATCTCAACAGCGGGCCCAATCTTAGGCGACGACCAGCCACTCGTTGTCAAGTTTGCCTCCCAACTAACAGACTGCCTCGAAAACAAAATGACCTCGCGCGTCGCCGCCGGCTGCATCCGGACGCTAATGCTGGCCGGAATCTGCTCAAGACACTTCTTTGCCCACGCAGTCAAATTCCTCGCTGAGCCCTTGTTGGACATCGAAGGCATGGACGATAGCCGCTCGCTCATGGCGCAGACTCTGACCGCTTTCGTGCCCAAGGTCGGCGAACAAGGCCGGCCGGCTGCCATGGCGCTGGTCATGTCTACTCTACTGCGACGCGCTGCTAAGGAAGGGGAGGCCACGCATCATGAGACTGCTACCAGGTTACTGGAGCTTGCGGGGCATGATAGTGGGGTTTTCAGGGGCGTTGTGGGTGAGTTGCAGGGTGAGGAGAAGGGGTTGATGGAGAGAGTTCTCAAGGCGAGAGCTGGCACGCGTGTCAAACAAGATTTGGAAAGTACTGGGGAGCCGAGTATTGCGTTGAAGATGAACTTTTAGAGAACGGGAGAGAGAGGGAACATGGGTGTTGTGACAGAGAAGGAGATATCTGGTATGATGTACAATTTTTCCGAGGTCTCTAACGCAAGCCTAGGTATGGACCCGCACCCGGATGTCTGACCATCATCCCGTCTCCATGATCTGTCACTGCTGCGTTTGTCTATGCTCTGGCGGTGCGGTTTACTCACCACGCGTGATAGTGATAGTGGCATCGGCGATATCCGTACATCGAGACCGGCCTCAATTCATGCAAGACACTGACAAAATCGAGAGGATAACACTATGGTGTCTCACTTGGATCGCATGTTGATAAGCGGTGGCATCGTCGGACTTAATATGTTACGAGTGAACTAACAACAGTGAGAGACCTATCTTTGAAACCAAAGCTCTCAGGTATGGAAGATCGCCGACTGCCGCCAGGCTGTCTGGAATGTGATAGAAGGAATCTGAATTGGATTGCTAACGAGGGTCTATCAAGAAATCATAAAGTGGCGTTGACCATGTCGAAGAAGAAGAAGAAGAGAAGGGAAGAGAAAAAGAAAGTAAATGCTCGGTTTCTCCAGAAGCGATCATCCGATGGTCAGGCAGTTGAGCTCGATGTTGATGAGGTTGCCCTGCAACAGTCAGTATCAGTAACTACCATTTCCGCATGGTTTCGAAGGGGGACACGTACAGTCGAGTCACCAGTCTGGCAGCAGACGGCGACGTTGGAACCACAGGACTTCTGGAGCGGCACGCCGACT
Organism: Cladosporium phlei; assembly: GCA_003614995.1. Lineage (NCBI taxonomy): Eukaryota > Fungi > Ascomycota > Dothideomycetes > Cladosporiales > Cladosporiaceae > Cladosporium > Cladosporium phlei. The sequence goes on from QZFA01000012.1 coordinate 156,695, forward strand.
ATCACGGAGCGTTAGCAAACTGGCCGCATTGATGGGAGGTCAGAGGCAAGAACTCACGAATCGGAAGGCTCAGACAGTTCAGACCGAGCAGGCTGTTGCCGCTGTTGCAGCAGGACAGCTTCTGGCCGTTACCGCATTGGGCACCGCTCTGCTGAGCGTCGACGTCGGCTTCGCAGGTGTAGGCTGAAGTGTCGTCGATTGGTGCCGTGGAGACCGACAGGACGGCGGCGGCGAGGACGAGGAACTTGGTGAAGGAGGCCATTGTGAAGGAGTGATTGATTGATGGGTCTGAGTGAGGGTGTTTGGTTGAATGGAATTGGAAGTCTGTGTGTAAGTGAGTGTGGCGAGTTGAGTATCTGAGGAGGGAGGTTAGACAGCCTTCTTTATGTCTTTCCCGACGGAAGTCTAGAACAGCAGGGAGGTGTTCTATTTCGCCGTTGGTTATTTTCGCAATGCTATTTTGGAAGTATTGACGGCCTATACGCCGAACTCGTTATACTCACAAGTCTCTGGTGTTTTCAAATCAAATCGCCGTTATAATATGAGGCTTGTGGTATAGCCTCGCATCTCCAAGTTGAACTTGGACTTCGAGATCGACCACACGTGGGCAAACGCTGCATTTGCACCGATTGTGATCGCATCTGCATGTCTTCCATTCACACAGCCCTTTTGGGATTCATCAAAATTTTCTCTTTGCCGACAATTCTTTGGAAAGGCAAGGGGACGGCATCGTTGTTCAATTATGAAAGCTTCGCAGATCGCGCATCAACTCAGGGGTCGATGACAACCCGCCACTACGCCAAGGACCGCGATATTGATGCTTGTGACAACTGATTGCTCCTCGGTATGCCCAGATCTCGGCATATCTATAGTTTTGTGCAGTTATATATCCATACAGCATCGTTGTATACTCGCGTATGCGATACGGACACCTCACGGGTGGCAATGGAGCAGTGTCCGACGTCCTCCGAGACTGGATGGACAGGCTAACATTGAGTAATTTGCAATTCAGTTATGCATTCTCCCAAGGCTCACTACGTTGAATGTAACGATCTTTCCGTTGTTGGCTCTGTGGCTTTGTGTCCATTAGAGGCCATGACCGGAAGCCATCGATTTGAGGACTCGACTCGATCGATCGCTCTTATGTAACCAGCTTGCGGATCTCTTGTTTCTTGGAAAGCTAGTTCTACTGGACCGGACATCTCAATGGTACCTAACTCACACATAATATACCATGGCCGCTGAACCGCTTATCAAACCCGCGGGCCGCCGAGATGCCACGATACCATTTTCCTGATCTTGTCAGTATCACGTTAGCACTGGGGCTGGAACTGATGCACGTAAGTCACTGATACCTCCGCTCGCGGAAATCCAGTCCAACAAGATAACACAATTCTACCTTCGTGATTCTGTCAGTCTCTCGCTGGCATAAGGCTGGTTTTATTATACGGAAGTCGACGATACCACCGCATGTGAGCATACGTACCAGCGAGACAGCCGTCTCGGTAAGGTGCTCTCTCGTAGGTAAGGTGATAACCCTTCCGTATGAAAGTTGCTGATATCACTACGTGTGGATGCGTGCACCAGTGAGATACTGTCCTCCGGAGGCTGCTATCTCAGCGGTGATGACCCTTTTTCTGTATGATCAAGACGCTGATACCACCACGTGTGGTGCAGAAATCGGCAAACCCACCAGAGCAGATAGAACGTGGCGATGGGGTTCTCAGACATTCGAGTGTAATCTCGCAGACTCTAACTGGTACCTTGGATACGTAACAACTGGATGCTATTTGCATCTAATGTCCCACCATCGATTGTGCCCTCTCGTTGTATCGGTTCCCGTGCGGCTTCAGCGAGTCAAGAATCTTGCGCATCTCTTCCTTCTCCTCGGCCGTCAACTCGACGTCCCTCGAGGTGAAGTTCTCTTCCAAGCGGTGCGGCTTAGTCGTGCCCGGGATCGGAATCATGCCCTGCGCCATCACCCAAGCCAGAGCGACTTGCGTCAAAGTGCAACCCTTGCGCTGGGCCAGAGTCTTGATCTGCTCGACAATCTTCTTGTTGTCGTAGAAGTTCTGGCCTTGGAATTTGGGGACTGTGCGGCGAAAGTCATCGGGAGCGAAATCGTCGGGAGACTTGTAGGGGAAGTCATCGACGAGCCAGCCGTGGCCGAGAGGGCTGTAGGCTACGTAGGCGATGTCGAGCTCGCGGGCGGTGTCGATGAGGCCGTCGGTTTCGTGGAGGGTTTCGAAGGCGGAGTATTCGGCTTGGACGGCGTCAATTTTGGCAACTATGGTTGTGTTAGTGATCGATGCCAGGAATCTTGAACGACAAGACCACGTACTAAAGTTGGCTTTGCGCAGTGTTTGGGCAGAGCACTCGGACAGCCCAATGTACTTTGTCTTTCCTTCCTTGCGGATGGAGTCCAGGGCGGGGATCGATGACTCGAGAGGAGTGTCTGCGTGTTCATTCCCGGTCAGCATACTAATTGACGACAGCGTTGAACCTAAAGGATTACTTACTCGGGTCGATGCGGTGAAGATAGTAAAGATCAGGGGTGAACCCAAGGCGCTCGATCGTTCCCTCAATGTACGTCTTGATGTGCTCGGGGGAGTTGGTGACGGCCATGCCATCTTCGAACACCGAGAATCCGCACTTGGATGCAACTGATCATACAGCCAGGTCAGTAAGTCTTCGGGGCCTAGCAATGGTATTTCCAGACGTACGGAAGATCTTGTCGCGGACGTTGTGCTTCCTGATGAAGTCGCCCAGAAGCTTCTCGTTTACACCGGCTTGGTAGACAACCTGCGTGGTCGGTCAGTTCTTGTTGACACCAGCGAGAACTTATGGTTTGTCTTACGGCAGTATCCCAGAAAGTACAACCCAGCTCCAGAGCCTTGAACAGTACCGGCTCAGCTTGTTCAAGCGTGAGGTTGTAGCCCAATCCAAAGCTGATGCCCATGGCTCCGAAGCCAGGGACTGGGACTTGCATGTCGCCGAATTTCTGAGTGTGTACCATGTTTGTGGAGGATGCAGGTATTGTTTTGCGAGTGGTTGCGGTCTGAAGAGAGATGTTTGAATTCTTGTCTTCCGGAAAACGAAGCTGGGAGCAAGCTTCTTTTTATGTCGCCGTGTGAACGAACTCTGTTGAGTAGCACTCGGCGATGAAGCTGTCCTTTGCCATCTTAAGTCCGTTTCTCAACCATCTTCGAGAGATCTGGCGTTGCTGGATCGTCGTCATGCTGTTGCGAAGAGAAGAACAAATCCAATGTTGTCGGTGTTAAGTAACATTAAACCCGAACTTGCCCTATGTGGAGAGTACAAGGGTGGACTCACGCGGCCGCGTTTGCGGCCGCACTCGTGATCACACATTGAGGGGCTGGGGAAGATGTCCTCTCTTCGCCTGTTGCTGCTCCTGATCAGTTCCATCTCAGCATTGTGAACATCATACTTGAACGAGCCTTTCCCATATGGTTGTACGTGAGAGTACAGTTCCAAGTCACCCTATTTTCTCCATGTCCCTTGAGAAATCCAAGCAATCTCGATCGGAAGAAACTTTTGCCACACAGACAACTCTTCTCCGCAGGCCGCCAGAGACAACAAGGAGGAACGACCATGCCACTCTCTTCGGACACTTCGCTCGCCTGCCCAGGTATTAAGCAGACACTTGGCTTCAGCAGCCCAGATGTTCTTTGTAATCGGATATCGGTTTGAGAAGATCATGAGACGTTCCGGCCAACAGCGTCATGTCAGCTTACGTTTCGGAATCGTAACACACCCTCAATCTCGTCATGAGACAAGACATATACGCCACGTGTATTCCGGCGTGGTCTGAAATGTGAACTGAAAGATCAATATTATTGATTGTATATTATTACAGGTAGGATCGATTTTGTTGAAGCATGGCCAAGCACTGCCGACGGATTGGTCATTTTCCAGCCAAAAATAATCGGCCATCTTCAGCGCCCAGCCGCCATCCATAGCGCAGCATCAATCGCTCCATGAATGCACGTAACTCGGGTGGAAGCTGGCGTTGCCGTATGACGAACCGCCATATTCCAGATATCCCATGGCATAGGGTTGTGGAATCGCGACGATATCGCTGTAGTCGCCGAAGACCCAAACCGATTGCATGCCCATAATCACTAGATAAAACGTCAGAGATCAACATGACATGGTAAGGGGGCGTTGTAGTACTCACTGTGTTGCAAAATGTGGCAGTGCACCATCCAAACTCCCGCGTCCTCGACGCGCAATCGCCAAACTCTCCAGCCTGCATTTGCGCCTGCCGTCGTCTTTGTACCGTATCGGTACAAGTTGGTCGTGTCTCGCTTCACGGGGTTGTAGTCCTTCAGCCTCGCCTCGTTCGCCGCAGGATTGTACGTCCCGTTTCCGCTACCGCAGTCAAAGTAATGTCCTCCGTGAGCGTGGAGCGGGTGGTAGTCCAACCCTCCTCCGCCGGAGACCAGACTGCCTGTGTTTTCCCAGACGATCTCCAGCACTTCGCCGAGCTTGGCGGGGAACACGTATTTCTCGGGATCCCAGCCTTGATTCTCCAGCGCGGCTGTGTAGTTTGGCATTGCCGCGGGGCCGTCTTCGTATAGTGCCACCAGGTATGGTCTGTCGTCTGAAGATATGGCGGCCGGGGTGGTTTCGTTCCATTGGAGTCCGTTGAATTGCCAGATGGTGTTTCCTGCCATCAACTGGCGTGCCGTAATCGTGATGCGTCGAGTGACTTCTTTTGCTGTCGGGAAGCCGTTGGGAGCCAGCGGCTCCAGAGCGTACTCGAGGAAATCGTATTCGTGGACTGGCAACGTTAACGGTGGTATCGAAGGGCCTTTGGTTATCAGGCTGGTATTTTTGGATGGAGTGTTCAGATAGCGGAGGACGCCGTAGCTTCGAATCAAAGATGGACGGGCTCTGGTCTCATACTGGATGAGAAAATCGGTCTGGTTGGTGAGTTCGGCTGCAGATTTCGTCTGCAGAATCGCGTCGAATCGCTGCCCCGGAGACACTTGCACATACGAAGTGCGGTACGGCTTCGTGTACTGGCCGTCCGCAGCGATAATTTCAAGAGTGTCGTGACCCTCAAACGCGACTTGAACCATCGATATCGCCGTGCCGCCGATAAAACGAAGGCGGTACCTCTTGCCGGGCTCCACGGAGACCACTGGCAGCTGGCATGCGCCAGTTCCAGCTTCTTCGCCGATTGACACGCCAATACCATTGAGCAAAACGGCATTCGGCTCACCGGACCAGACAAAAGGCTGAGCAACCAACCCCTTCTCGATCACCTCGTCTGTCTTGTTGAAATAGTCTGAGAGCAGCATCGTCCGCTCCTCGTCGTACTGGTAAGGAGGGGGTCCGATATCGATCACGGTGAGAGCTCCATGTGCCGACACTGCTTGAAATCCCACGTGGGCGTGGTAGAAGTAAGTGCCCGCGTCGTCTGGTTCAGGGTGCACTTCATAGTCGAAAAATTCCTGCGGTGCTATCGGCCACTGCGATACGGATGGAGTGCCGTCTGAAAACGGAGCGACCCTCTGGCTGAGACCGTGCCAATGCTGAGAACGTTAGCACATGACTGATGTCGACAGGGCGATTTGGTGTACATGCCATGGTAAAGTTATCTGTCTCCATGTCATTGTAGACTCTGATCCATGTTGTCTTTCCAGGCTCGATGCGAAGAGGAGGGCCTGGTGCAGTCCCGTTCACTAAGACCGTTGCACGTGTTTGGCAAGCCACCGCAAATGTGTCGTTCAAGGTAATCCTCAGAATTTCATGTGGCGTAAATTCAGGACCGTGTTCCGTTAAGCAGGCCGTCTCATTGAGCCGACCAACACTCGTAGCGTTGAGCTCTGCAAGTCCGGTCGCAATCAGAGGGAAAAGGAAGGCGAGCTTGAGCTTCATCTTGAGCTCGAAAAAAAAAAAAAAGGAGTGTGATGTTGTTCCGAATGAAAAACTAATCGCAAAAGGATGAATCTGGTTCGAAGTGGCTCGAGGCGTGGGTATAAGATCAAAGACCTTCGCAGCTCGTATATTTAGCAGCTCGTATCTGGCTAAATCATAGGAACCGGTCACCGAGGAGTAGAGTTCGTTTAGCTCGCGAACGGTGCTAGCATACCCTAGAGCACTGCTGTGACAGATATCGTCTTTTCGATGAAATGGAAGCATCATGAAAGATTGAGTTTCTTTACTCAGATTGACTAAATGTCAAGCGCTCACTGCCTCTGATAACACCAGAAGGCGAATGAGAGCATAGCGATCTGGTGGCGAAGGCCTAAGAAGTAGGTTTTCTGTAATACTCGATACAGTGAGATTTTAGCAAGTTTCACTGATGCCGGTGCGAAAGCGAAAACCATCGGCCTTGAAACAGGGGTTACTGTACTGTAACGTCAGAAATCAGCTTACTTGGTGTCGGCCATCCTTGTCGTGCTTGATCGACCACGGCACCGGGTATCTGAACATGGTAGGATGTGACGTCTGGCTGACCTCCTCTTGCGGCGCCGACTGCGCGCGAGCAGCTCGCGCTCGCGCAGCTGTACCACCGACGAGCCCTGCGGTGACGGCAGTATCGCTCTGGCGCTCGGCCGTGTTCCTCATACGCTTAGGCTTCATACATGTCCTTGCTGGCGTTGGCAGCGGTATTGACACGTGGCGGAGCAGTCGCAGAAGGTGGACCAGTCGAAGGAGGTGGAGCAGCCCTTCGTGCAGGCGGTTTTGGCATGCGGCTCGGCCGCGATGAACTCGGAGGGGACGGCATTAAGAGGTGATACACCTAAGAAAGTGTAAACCATTGATTTGATAACGACACAGGGATACGACGACAACGTGGATTGGAAGCGGAAAGTAACTATCGGTTTCCACATGGTCACCTAAACTCACCTGCTGGCCAAGCCAAGAAATCCCCGCCGGGGCGCCAAGGAGCCTTGGAGCTTACTGTATTTTCTGTTGCAAGGGGTCGTAAATTAGCTGACATCCTTTGTTTAGCTTCCGAAAATCCGCTGTCAAGTTGCAAGTGCCCACACTTCACGAAACGGTAGTAGTAGCACGAGGCTCCTATGGGCCGGTGTTCCTTTTGCTAATACCCCCGGAGTTCTGACCGTGCTGACCACCCTACGCAATACCCTGTAGGGCGTTTACGCGTTCAAAGACCTACACGTTACAGCAAGCAGCTAGGCGATCGGTGTTTCGCTCCTTTGGTATGCCGTTAATCACGCAGTTGTCAGATGTGCCACGAGGGCGCCACGAGGCGGAGTCGGTAAGAACCTTTTGATTTTCACTTCTCAGCAAACTCTCCAAGAACCCCGACAAGGAAGATGGTGGCGTCTCCAAATGGACGTCAGCGAGGTCAGCAGCATTGAGCGAGCAGGCCGACCGGGTGACCCTCAACTCACCTGCCTACATCTACTGCACTGCGTTGAAGTCGCGGAGGTGAATCCTCGATAAGCTCGAGATCAGATCTGGAGACGACGGCGTTGATCCCGGTAATTACACGCCGTACGCAGGTGAACCCCACTGGTTCGACGAAGATCCATCACACCAAGTCGTCTGCAACCAACTGATCCGGATGACCCGGAAGACGGCGATAGAGTCACTCGTCCGTATCATGCTCCGTACCACGGCAGAACATCCACTGTATTCGCGACCACGAAAGATTTGAAGATCGCAAATCCTCCCCTGGTCCCGTTTGAGCCGCCAAAGCTGACCGAACCACCTTCTCCCAGACACTTGAAGTGCCTGGAGTCGCTAGAGGACGTTCACCGTATGGGTGGTGCCGAAAAGCTCGCCTCGCCCAAGCGACGTCCAGCTCAGTTCTCTGGGCTTGCGACGGCGTGGGTCTCATCGGCACGCCGCCCCGTTCCTACAACCAGATCATCAGGCAGATCGCTTTTGGCTGCAAGATGGAAGGCTCTTTGAACTCGGATGAGAACAACGCCTGGTTCATACGCCTGCTGGACCTCGTCAATGTCGCCCTGGCGGATGCCGGCATCTTCTGCTGGCGCGACAAGTACAAGTACGAGCTGTGGCTTCCCCTGACAGGTGTTCCGCGCCGATCCAACAGAACCTGTTCCAGACGGCCACAGTCGGCTGACTTGGAGAGTCCTGGGTGCGCCAGCCACCAGTAGTAACCATTCATTCCCAGTCTATCCGTTTGGACACGCGACGTTCGGAGGTGCTGCTTTCCACATTGTGCGCTTGTTCTATCACCAGCGCGGTGACGTGATCCTCAAAGACATCAAACTGGAGAAAGATGCTGCTCACGAGAGACAGGAGCAGTAGAAATCGCAATGGGAACCGGACTGTCGTCGCCGCTCCACAAGCAAACGTCGATCTCGCACCGGATGGCAAGACCAAGCTAATCCCAAAGGCCGCGATGACCACAGAAGTCAACATATACTCCGCCAACGACCGCACCCCTTTCACCTCCATCTCCGACGAGCTCACAGGCGTCTCCCGCAGGCTGTCCCAACCCTACATTCCCTCCATTCCGATACGGAACCAAGCAGGAGACGTCCGCACCCGCGTCCCCACCAATCCCTCCTTCCTCTGAGAAGCAATATTCTCCAACGCCATGTCCCGCATCTGGCTCGGCGTCCATTAGCACTTGGATGTGTTTGCCGTCAAGACGGTCTTCGAGCCATACCCCAAAGGAAGCGCGGACGGGAAAGATAATGACTTACCGCTGCAAAACGACCACCAGCAACACTTCAAGGCGGCGAAGGATGTGAGCTCGATGTACCAAGACGTGAAGAGGATGGACTGGTTTGTGGAGGAGAGCAAGGGGGCATTGCATCACTTCATGCTTGACAAGAATGAGAAGACACGACGATGAATGATTTTCTGCCATTGAACAAGTGTAAGGTTCCACTTCACGCTGACCCAGTGAAACAGTAAAGATCTCCAAGATCTCCCAAGCCACCCATCGTGTCCACCACGCCAAAAAGCCGGGGCCTGCCGTCTACATCCTGGAGTTGTCGTTGGTCGGGGCCTTGCCATTGTCCGGGCAATTCGGTGTCGCGCAGTCCGCGAGCCTCAGGTACCACATGGAACCAGTGTTGGTGTTGGCCGAAGCACCACTGAACAGCTTGACGGTGTTGTTGTTCTTCATCTCGCCGGCCCTGACGCTCAAGCTCAAGCTCTTGTCGGTGACGGGTGCGATCCTGTTTCATGATGTTAGAACCGCCCTCTCCCCAACAAACTCGAAATCTCCAGGGAGGCCCTAACGTACCAATACGCGCCGGTGCCGTTGCGGAGGGGAATGACACTCCAGCGGACTCTGGCCTCCTTGGGAGCAACCGTGGACCCGACCAGGTACTCGTTGATCTTCGACTCGGCTAGATGGGGCGTGAATCAGCGAATACTCGGCTTTTCTTGTGAGAGAGTGGAATGGACAAGACACCCATCGCCGCCTGTCAGGTAGGTCCCACCCACTTCGTTCAAGATGAGGTACTCTTCTTTGCCGGACTTGCCAACGCCAGCATACACAAAGTGCCAGTGCGAGTTGGGGTTGCCGTAGCCGTGCTTGCTGTTGCTGCGACACAGTGTTACCGCCTGATCGACTCAAATCATGGATGTCCGTTGATACACACTAAATCTGCACTTGCGTGCCGTCTGCTTTGTTGCCGTCTTTGAGATCCAGCATGAACTTGGGATCGCGGTAGCTGACGATGCAGTAGGTGTCGGCGCCGATGAAGTCAGACATGCTGAAGGATTTGGAGGTTCTCGTGTTGTGGTTTGGGAGTGTGATGTTGAGTAGGTTGATGCAGAGCCTGGATTCGGATTGAGGGACGCTTGTTGACCCTATATAGAACCGCCCGCAGGAGCTCGTCAGACGGTACGTGTCACGACGGCGGAGTGACTTGCGCAACGATACGATTCTCCGTCGTTGCAGCCCACCGCTACACGCGTACGATGTACATGATGTACAGTGATGTAGAGCAACTGCAGATTGGACACACGACATTGTTCACCGCCGTCTCTTGGATGCCCGACTAGATATTGCAGGAAGCATTGTGGTGGAGCCAGTGGTGTCCACAAACAAACAAGGCAAGGATGGACCTATTGCCTTGCTTGTTTGATAGGGTCCAGCCTATTTACCTTGTTTGCTTGCAAGGATAGAGTGTTCGCCTTGACAGTTTGTAAGCCTTGTTGAAAATCTTAGCAAAACACCTTCTAAGGGGAATAACTCTATAACGACTCCACCTTTTGATTATCTAAGTAGTGGGAATTATTGTCCTGATTCCATAGATAAGGCTGATGTAGGGATTAATAAATCAAATTAGTATTTAACTTAAAATCTCTATGAAAGTAAAAAAAGTCGGCTTCGGAAAGTCGATCTCTGAGTGCGGTGACGTCCTAATCGGGTTAGAGCCTAGAGTAGGATTTTGCTTTACGGAGAATAGGGCTGAAGCGGGTCTATACAGCTGAGACTAGACCTAATCCGGCCCTAATCTAGTCACGTAACTAGAATCTAACAAACAGACAAGGCTTGCAAGGATTGACCAAAATTTCCTTGTTTGTTTGCCTACCACTGGATGCCTTGATTGTTTTTAAGGGGAGCATACTGCCCTTGTTAGTTTGCTAGGTTGCTTGTTTGTGGACACCACTGGGTGGAGCTTGCATGGTTGCGTCGAGCCAGCCTCGACACGTTGCGTCCTAGTCGACACATTTCGCATTTCGCGCAGGTAACAGGCAGGCAAGCAGTCGAACTCTACAAAGCGAAACTGGCACGGGGAACGTTGGAAGACTCTCAGCCTCATCGAATCTAGTGCAGCTGCTCTGTCTATGGAATCGTAACGACAGCTCAGCGGCCTGTGATTCACAGGAGCCCGCGGTAAAGCCTGTAACACACGAGCCTGACGACCGACGTCCCTGCAGGTTGCATGTCTCAACTCTTGTTCCCAATCGCCGGCAAACGTTGTGCATTGGCCGTAATGGTTTAATGCGAGGCATTGGGGCGGGAATCTGATGAGCTGTCATACAGCTTAGTCGGCAGAGACGATGCATATCGCAAGTGGTCTTGTTGCCGATTCCAGCAGCTTCTGTCACTAGTGCACTTTGGTCCACTGTATACGCATACCACACATGTACGACGCTATACGTGCGCAACGCAGAACAACATGGGTGTACATCGGTATTAATATACTTCCCCGCCAGACGTGCATGTGGGCCGGCGATGCGAGATCGGAATACATTCCTTCCAACGCATCGATAATGAAGATGTGTTGTGGCAGATGATGATCGCAGTTCAATTCTTTGACGACAGTGTTGTAGAGCCTTTGATATTTAGTCACTGGATGAAGTCTACGACAGCAGATTTGCCCTCCAAGACGGTAGGCTTGGGCCATCGACGTGATCTCTCCCTCCTCCCTCATCTTCTAACCCTCTGTTACCGCGTTGTCTAACAACAAGCAGTAGCTGTGATGGTTCGACCCCAGCTGATATGTAATATCACCCCTTCAGCTGGAATGCGACCCAGCTTCGGGGAAGTCATCCACGAGACCCCACTTCCGGGCGTAGATAACCATTGACGCATGCAGGCAATGATCATGATCGGTCACCGACCTTCATGTCGAGACGATTGGTGGGCGCCCCTAAAACATTATGGGTTCTCCCGCCATTGGAAATGTGTAAGCGTGGACGACAGGTCAATATGCCGGTTGACCTTGTCACATCATTAGCTGAGGACATCTGGCGGAGTTGGCGAGAACGGCCCACCCTGCGTGAAGGCCCATTTGGTCACCGTCCACCAGCGATCGATTTCGGCGTTTGATGGCAAGAAGATCGGAGACCTGCGCTTGTCCGTAGTCTTGTCGAAATTCTCGTGGACTAGCGAGAGTAAAAGAGAGGTTCACTTTGCTCTTGGGATTGCGGCAGAGCAGGGATCCAAGAGCTAGTCCGTGTCGGAGCCGCCAACGCCGTCGCGGCCCGTTATATTTCGATCTGCCTTGCCTTTATTTCTCTGGTTTCGTTTCTTCCCATTTGGCTCGTCAAGGTCGCGGTGATGGAGCTGAACGGCCCAGTCTCGAGGCCACTGGTGTCGAGACAGCTCTTCAGCGAACGCCACACTCCGATGCTTGCCACGTTCACAGAAGCAGCTTACAATCAGCTGCACAACGTCCTCGTCCGGAACTTCAGAATTGTCTTCCTCCTTCTCTTCGGAGACAGGAAGAGCGACTTCGTGCGTTTCTGAATGCAATTGATGGCATGTAAGCTTCTCGTGGGACACATAACGTACAAGCATCTCAATTGGATCATATCTGACTTACCTTTGGCATGCTGAATGATTGCCTCCATCCCCTCTTCGATGCCCTGCTTCGCATTATCAAGAAGACTCGTGAATTCTTCCATGTGCATCATGTGCTCTCGCAAACGCTTCGAGCGGCCATCGTAAGCGTCTCTGATGTGCTTTGGCGGGTTGCTCACTTTGCGCAAGTCGAATTTGAGGTCTGGCGGGCTAGAGAGCGGGCGGCGGTGGGAATGTGAGATTAAGATGAGGACCGGTTGGTCAGTTGTTGGGTTTATTGAGTTTTGTATGGGATGTGGTTCATCCATTGTGCTGTTCGATTGGTTGGGATGATGGAAAATCGTGGTCTCAAAGGTGTCGATAGTGGGCTGCCTTATGCTTTGAACCAGGTCAGTACTATGTGTCCTTGCTAGAATGATGGATTAGCAAAGCTGATGAATCTCTGTTGTTCGCTTGTCGAGAGCTGATGCGTCGTCGGAGGTGCGGCTGAGTCATGGCCCTGTATGACTGTTGCTCCACGAGTTTGTGTTTACTCATCAGGTAGCACGGCAGGCCAATCGGAGTTGGAATCACGAATCTACGATGCTCCCTGCATGCATGTAAACTACTGAAAGCTTCTCTTGACTGAAGCTTGTGCCTCATTGGTGTGGTCAAGCTGCCAGCGCATATGAAACTCACAAAAGGTCCCGCACTCGACACGGACGATGACGTCCTTATTTCGATTTTCTCGAGCTGGAGTAGCAAGTTGGCTACATGTACTGTGTTAGTATTCGATGGAGGTGATTCCAAATTGGTTCGACGGAAGATGAGGAACATTGACAAGATACAGCCCGACTTCGTCTCGACAACCTGGTGGGAGTAAATAAGATCGCCTGTCAGGTTTTGAAACGGCAGCCTTCGCGTAAACGGCCATCAAAGTTGGCGATGGCGTGAGCATAAAAGAGTGTTTATCTGCTCAGAAGTGAAAGCGTGCACGTTTCACGCGTTGCAGTTCGGGAGCTTGGTTACGATGTTAGAATACTGTAATGTCTTCTGGTGGTTCTGCCAGCAGATGCCTCACACCAGATGGCGGCAATAGAAGGACATGACTCTGGAAGCATTGCATTGAACCGAAGCGATATGCCTAGAGTTAAATCACCCGGCGTTGACCATGTAGAATGGTATAACGCAAGTGTTCAGATCTTCTTGAGGACGAAAACTCCGAGAGGGTCCCGAACGATCAATGCCATATGAGACTAGACGGGATCTGAAGACCATCAGACCCTCAGCACCACGCGTAAGCTCCCGAGAGTGGACTCAGTAGGAGGTGGTGCAGGCTGTCCGATCTTGTTTTCCTTAGCGAGTGCGAAGAACGGATGCATTACAGCCATGGCATTGTTGAGGTGAGAGTTGGCGACCCGGTGGACGGCATGACAGTTGCTGAATCGATGTGCGTAAAGAGGAGACACCTCAATCCTGCCTAGGAGCGAGGGGCGAAACTTAACACGCATTTCGTGCGGCTTCCGATTTGGGTCGAGTGAGGCATTCTACACTTGTGATTGGCCGAGCCCCCAACAGATCTGCGAGGCCAGCGCGACGTGGCGCAACGGAGGACCGACGGCAAGAAACAACAATTACCCATCCATGCCGACGATCAATATTAACAATGGGCTTTGGCGAGTCTGTCGCTGGACGTACGCTGCCTGACGCAAACATGACTTCTCAAGATGCGGGTTCTGCGGTACCGGACCAGGACGAGACAGAACTCGCTTCGTCCGGACTTTATCGTCACCACAGCCATTGCTAGGTATGAAACTGTGAAAGTCCCCACTGGAGAACATCACGGCGGCGGTCTTGGCCGAGGTGGAAGAGCGCGGACCCTGGTGTTTGACGGCAGTGCGCGCCTACGACATTAATATTCCCGATGGTAATATTTGAGTTCGAAACGGCGTCGATTGCTCAATGGCTCAATTGGCCATCCCCGCGAACCTGGCGAGCCCAAGATCCATACTTGTTCTTCTAATCCATAACATCCTCTTTACACGTCCTGCATGTTCTACCTGCAGAGCACTCCGCCTTCACCTACTTCCAGTTCTTCACATCGCCGCTCACCTTCTCGCCTGAAACGTCTCTTCAACTGCTTCGGACTGGACCACCATTGAGGTGCCACCCTTTAACCTCAGCTACATCATTGCAGCCTGTCGAGCACCGGCTCATCCGCTTCTACAGACTCCACAAACATGGCCGAATTCATGTTTGTCAATCTCAACAATCCTACGCAAACCAAACGCCGCGAAGTCCGCAAGTTGGTCCGCTCTCACGTCTCCTACGTCCAACACAGCCAGAAAAGGACCGAGCTTGGCCAAGTCCAAAAGCCGTCCAAGTCTCGATACACCGACCGGAGTGTCAATGGCTGGGCGGTGCTGGACGACAGTGCATGCAGAGCGGGCCAATTGTCACAGCTAAGGATCCCCGCGGCACCGGCCCTTGACTCGGGCCTTGTAGCCCAGCATCAGTCGACGCTGCCTGGTTTTGTTCAATCCCGATCCCCCCGTCAAATGTACGACAGGGAGCTCACAGCGGCTGGCAAGACTCGACGCCGTCCAAGACAAAGTCCGCGCCAGCCGAAGGCCTCCTCTACGCCGCCGCTCACACCAATCCTCAATGAAGAAGTCTATGTCAAGAAGGAACAAGCGATGTCACCACTGCTCACTGTAAAGAGCGAGACTGCCGTGGCGAGCCCTGAGAGGGCTCTCATAGAGCGGGAGATGGCGTGCGAGGCGGAACACAAGTGGGACATCGTGTCACAGCACTCTTCACGATCTCAATCTCAGAGTCTGTCGTCAGCATCCACTACCCAGTGGGATTGGGACGGCGACGAGCAGTCACCCGCCTCGTTTGCGTTTTTCTTCTCCAATCTCAAAGATCCCACCGACGAGTTGAGGAATCGGATTGAGCTTTCGAAAATAAGTTTGTCATCAGTCATGGTATGGTCGTCGTGGCTTCACTTATTGAGGTTCAGTCATGGAAGCTAACGGATACAGGCTTTTTTCGCTCATGCAGTGGAATTGATGGGCCAGGACTGTGACAGATTACATTCCTTGCCCAGGGGGTCGCTGGCAAAAACATTGCTCACAAGCCTCGAGACTGACCCAGCGGCCCGCGCTGCCATTCTGCTTACCTCTGTTGCAGCCATCCGCATGTGTCAGCAAAGGCCACTCCAATGCGCAACTCTGTTCTGTCTTCGCGGCTATGCTATCAATTGCATTCAGGCCGCCACGAGTGACCCCGAATTGCGCTACAGCGACAGCACTGCCTTGGCGATCGTGAGCATGGGCAATTTCGAACGCTACTTCGGATGTGAGGAGGCGTATGACACGCACGCACGAGGCCTTGCATGCTGGAGAGACGTTCGTGGCGGGTCGACGGACCGGGTGCTCGCCAGCGTAATCTTGTGGATGCAAACCATAGGAGTCGCGGAGGTATCGAGGAGCACGTCCGTTGTCCTTGAACGTTTTCCTATAGGGACTTGATGGATCTTTGAATGGGGCAACGCAACACGAAGGGGTTGACATCAAACTCTCCCAAATGGAAACATGCAAGGCTCGCTCTCAATGATGGGACGCAGCAGGATACGCCACAACTCTTTGAAGATCAAACAAGTTTTGCTGAACAATCCTTGGGGACCAGTGCAGAACTCCAAGGACAAGCTCCAGCAGTAATACGCGCTGCCAACGAACCACTGCCGGACCTCAAAGCCGCCCCATCATCTCGCGACGAAAAGGCCTCAACGATTAACGCTTTTGGTAGCCTCCTGCACTTCCAAACTGGCTGCGTTCGGCGTCAGGACTCGTGTTACCAGGAGAGCCTTTCTTGCCTTTCCCGCCATTTCGTCAACACACGGACTGCGAGCAAGCATTGGAGTCTGGAAAGAGCCAGTCATCAGAGACAACACCAAAACCCCTCCAGAAGCCCATCAGGCCCGACTACGCAATTCTCTTTCTCCCATGGCATATCCTCGCTACTTGAAATGCTGGCTATGCCCATGTTCAACGTCGACACCGCAAGGAAGCATGACAGAACACCGACGGCGTTGGCCGCCAGCTCGCTCGCCCACGCGAACCGCTGCTGTTTTGGGGATTCAATGATGCATGGTCTCCGTTCCGCGTCGAGTGGGATTTGCCCGGTGGCGACCTCATCTCTGGCATCAATGATGTAACGCAAGGCTAGTATACGCTAAGCTCTGGACTTGTAACCCCTTTACCCTGTTTCAAGCAGCCAGGACAGCAGCGTTAGCAGCAACACATCGACGACATGGATATTACACTCTTTGGAATGGTACACGTCGTTTTCACGCTTCCGCAATCCTCAAGGTCTCCATGATTTACTGTGGTCGGAGTTTGCCTCGAAGCTGCTTCCGCACTTGTAGCGAGTCTTCGTCTGTATGCCTACAGTGGACGATGAAGGCATACATGAGACCGTTACAGCTGCTCATTGACATGCCGGATCTCAGTAGGTATTTGCTGTGAGGTCGGTGCGATTCTCCGAATTAGAGTAAGAGTTGGGGTGGTTCGGTGCAACGGAAATATTTCAGTCAGCGTGCAATAACTACCTGAATAGTTCTGGTTGAATGCTGAGTGTCAGCAAGAGCATTGGATGGGAGAGGACGTAAGCTTCCTGTATGCATCATCGGTACCCAGCACAGCACGGAGTATCTTCAAGGCGCCAAACAATCGCGAGATCAAGATAACGGGCTCCGAATGTGGCGTGAGGTGCATACAGACCCTTGTGACATTCTAAGCACCCGTTCCAATGTGTACATGTATATATGTATATACTTATAGAGTAAAGTACACGGTGACCGAACTTCCACACATATGTATCTACAATACGAATGATCTACATGGAAGGATGTGTGGATAAGCGAAAGGATAAGCGTATCGTATCGGTATCGGATCGGTAGTTGGAGATCTAGCTCCCGCAGCGGCGGATCTGCTCGTGTCCGGTGATTGGTTGGCTGCCGTGCAACGGGCGAGAGAGCATAAACAAGCTGGAAATCATCATCACGCGCATGCCTCTGAGGGCTGAGACAGACCCGGACCTCGACTTGAATGACCCCGTTTCTCGACTCCAGACGTTTTCCCGAACAATCCCTTTGTGTCTCGAATTCTCCACGCGAGCCCTCGAAATAAATCAGCATAGTCTGCAGCGCCCAACGTCCAGCGTACGCGCACGGAGCGACCAGCAAACATATCGAGGGATTACTCCATAGCAACCGCGTCCGGCAAACCCCCCGAAGAGCCCGACCGCCTGCGACAACGACCGTGCTTTAATGCAGCGCCAGCGATGCGTACCGCCTGTCTGCGCCCAAGTCCCTCTGCTATCCAGTTCTATTGCATAGCGCACCACCAAGAGATCCCGCGGTCCTCACTCCGCCGGCCGCAGTAGCAGCAACACCACCGCAACACCAGCTATCTTCAGAACACTCACCCTCTGGTAGGCTGTCGGCAAGGTATGTTCAAGCTTCCCTAGCGCGCCTGCAACAATAGCAGAAACAGGGTCTCCACTGCACATCGCGATATCAGGCTGCGACAAATGCCATCACTGCCGCATGTTGTGCATGTGAGACGCGTGTGGGCCCGTTGAGGCTATGTCCGATGTTACATCACTCGCCGCACGGGGTGCCTTGTTTAATCTTGCTGACTGGGGCCAACGCCTGCCTTCACAGGTGCCAATGCCATCGCCCAATGCCGCAAACAACCCCATGGCCGCGAAGAAGGCTCCGAACAAGGCCGGCGACCTAGCCCAGAAGCTGGCCCGGTCGAAGAGTCAAGAGTTTAAGAGCAAGATCCTGGACTGGAACCAAGCTGGTGGAGGAATTGCGGTGGAACAAGATGAAAAAGAAAGCGCTGGGAAGAAGCCCGAAATTGTTGAGAAGGCCACAGATCCATTGGACGAAGTTGTTGTGATCTTGGAAGACGACTCTGTGGACGCCACGAGTAACGCCAAAGTCGAAGAGGTTGCGCCGCGCACACCTTCGCCTACAAAGTCGCCCAGAGCCGCGAATGCTCGAAGGACCACGAGGGACATTGATCTGGAGCGGAAAGCATGGATACGAAGGAGGAGCAAGGCACAGGTCGAGGCGATCCCATATGAAGACTTCGAAGCCGATATCAAGGCTGCAACCACGCCTAAGAAGCGTGTTGTGAGCGATGGGCACTGGAGGAGGGACCGGTCGATGTCAAAACCTCAGTCCGGAATGCCCACTCCCGAACTGGATTCACCGCCAAAACCGATTACAATCCGAAGAAGTGTCGTCAATGTTGGGTTGAAAGTCCCTCCTTCAACACAAGACTTCTACGAGGAGCCAGAACCCGACCGTGTGCGCAGAAGACCGACAAGTTCTCAAGGACATGCCAGACCCAGGTCTCGGGACGATAGGGATGGTGTTCCGGACTATGAAGATAGCGGGACAAGGGTGTACATCAAGCGGCGACCAAGATCAAAAACCTCTGCCGAAGACCCGAGAAAAACGAACTCAGAGGGAAGCAGTCTTTTTACATCCGGCGACCTGAAAAGCTCTTCGACGGATATCACTGTTCCAAGCACACCTTCTGCGAGGGAGACTAAGAGGAAGTCTGCTGCAGAGCCGCGTGAAAAGCCGTCGAGTAGATCACTCAACAATGATGACGCTGCCAAGCGACTGGACAGAAAGACCAGAACGCCTGAAGATCGAAAACAGCCATCGCCAAAGCCGCAACCAGCGGTCGCTCCGCTCATCATACCCAAGGTCTTTGGTGGCCGCATCGAGGGATGGCTCGCGACCACCTCCGATCCGTTCGGCGAACCTAGTCTAGCACCGAAGCCCTTGGCACCCCGAAAATCACCACGGAAGCAAGCGAGTGACCAAGAAGTCAATCCGGAGAAAAAGCAACGCAAGCCCGGTGTTCGCCAGACAAGATCACGACTCGATCTGGCTACTGACGAGGTTATTTCGAGAAGTGCCAGCCCGCGATCGACTGGAGACGATTCTGAGGTATCTGGCGCATCTACCCCTACCTTGAAGCGAAGGGGTGCTCGTAGGAACACACACTCTCCGGTCAAGGACCGTGGCCGCCATGCTTCGTCGCCACTGGATACCGCTACTGTAACAACGGACGACTACTTTGAGTCTCGACCACGGTCAAGTTCTGGTCAACCTCTGTCCGAAGTTGGATCAATGGATACTCTCACACAGTCAGAAGTACAAAAGAATGTAGCTGGTGGCGGTCATCCTCGACGAAAGCCTTCAGAAAAGCGAGGTCTCACCAAGCACTCCGATCTCATCTCAGTGCTTTCCATGCCAAGAGTTGAGAAGAAGGGGATCGCATCAGCGCGCAGTATACGGACACAGCGAGTACGATCTGGAGCAGCGAATGCTGGAGACATCATGAACGAGATCACCACAGACGAACTGAAGTACCAACGCGAGCTTCGAACGCTTGTTGACGGCGTGATCCCGGTTCTGCTTCAAAGCGTTCTCTCCCAAAAGGACTCTGCTGGAAAGATTCAGACCTCAACAGGACTGTCAAAGGATGGACCAAAGGTGACTCAACCTATCGTCAACATGGGTGTTGCCCTGGAAAGACTCAAGACATCACACAAGCGCATACCCATGCACAACTCACAGGACCTTGTTCGATGGGCCCAACAGACCGCGAAAATATACGATGATTACCTACAAGCTTGGCGACTGGGCTTCGAAGATCTGGTCGTCACCCTTGCGCCTGTAGAGGGAGCTGAAAAAGATCGTCAACCTTCGATCTCTACAAAGCCCGGCGAAAATGATGTTACTCCGCCGGAGGGCGATGGTGAGCGCGTCGAAGTTGCCTACCTTTTGAAACGTCCTCTGGTGCGCCTGAAATACCTCGCTCGGGGGTTCAAATCCATCAGCCAAATCAATCCATCGCCGCTCGCCGAAGAAATGGCAACGAGATACCAGAAGCTTGTGCAAGAAGCTCGAGATCGCTCCAACGATGAGCGTGCAAGATTGGAAGACGAAGCCGCGGCAGCGATCGACCCTTCACGATCGCGAGACCTGCGTTCTCTCGCACCACTCAGTGGAGTTCGCATAGATCCGACAAGATGCGTGCGTGCACGCGATTACTTCGACATGGATCTGAGGCACAGCAGTGGCCAGCAATTGACGTGCAGGATCGAGATCATCATTCGCGACGATACCCCAGCGCGGGGAAATTCGACCGATCTGCTCTTCTGTGAAGTGACTTCCACTGGCCGATGGCTCCTCTTCCCGCCAGTCTTGACAAGCATGGTCTCTGTCCGCCCTAGTCGACAGGTTGGAGCATTAGTCCTGATGGTGCGTGGCTTCCAAGCACAAGGCAAGGAGTGGCGAGAACTCATGTCTCTACGCACTGATGACGACGATGCTCTCGACGAGTGGATGGATATGCTACCCGAATCTCCCGTACCGCCTGGCCTCATGAAGAAATCGAGTTTCGACATGCTGAGAGCGCCAATCATGTCTGGCGCACTCCCAGTATCGCCTCCTTCACCCGAACCAAACGCCAAGGATGTCGAGATCCCCATTGGAGAACGCGCAAAGGAGTCTGCTCGCATGTGGGACAACAGCGATGTGAATAGCATAATGGGAGACGAGCGCTCCAATAGTCCTCTTCGACGATCCAAGGCACACAGGCACCGCATATCACCTCTATCGCCGCCTCCTCGAGATGACTCGTCCGACCTCACGTATGCCTGGGAGCGGAAAGACGATCGGCCAAGACCGGCTTCGACGTACACGGCATCGACATACACGGCCTCGATCGACGAGCGACCAAAGACCAGTCATGCTCGTTCGACGACTGAATACACTCCAAGCATCCTCTCGCGATCTACCACCGATTACACAGAGAGTTCGGAATACACGAACAGTAAGAAAGACTACTCCGTGTGGTTGCCATCGTCGCAGGGCAACTCATCTGATGAAAGCGGCTCAGACGAGGATTATGAGCCCCGAGCACGCCGCCCAGTTCTGCGCCGTAAGACTTCATCGGTACCTTCAATGGAGTTGCCGACCATCAACAAGACACGCTATATGCCTGAGCAGGATTCTCATAGAGACACGCAATCCCACGAAACGCCCCGCAAACGCTCTTCACATCGTCGCGCAGAATCCACGCCCGTGGCCTCTCTTGCGCCTGAAAGAGAGCCCACTTCTGCACCTGCGAAGATGCAAGAGAGAAGGACGACACCGCCCAAAGAGAGCGAAAGGTCACGAAAGTCTGGTGGGGACAGTCAATCAAACTCTATGGGGTTCAAGAAAGGACTCATTCCGTCTCTCACGCCAAACTTCCTCAAGAAGAACCGACGTTCATCATCGCCGCTCAAGCACGAATACGCACCGTCTTCCGAGAGCGAGTCCTTCACAGAAAGCGACTACACTGATTACGAACACGATGATGAATCCGTCACCTCGGAGTCGTCGGCTGGAGACGAGCAAGTCTCTACGATCGGGGAGCTTAAGACGTTCCCGAACCTTGGAGGCTACAAGCCTATGGGTCAAGCCTCTCCGCCGGACACTCAATACTCGCCTTCGGATCCCTCTTTGGCACCCTCACAGTCGGCATCTCAAGCACCATACAGAACTGTTCCGACGTACGATGACAATGCTGCGAGCGTTGTTGCCTCTATTTTTGCTTGGGTCGATAGCGGTTTGTGGGACAGCTTGCACCCTGAAGAGTGTTTCGTCGTCGTCTCACCTGGCCTCATCGAGGCGTTTGATCTCTCTCAAGCCCAGTCTGCTCCTGGTGACGAGAACAGGAGTCCTTCGTCACGAGGCGTCAAGCCTCTTGTCGCCTTGGAGCTCACGCCTCTGGTCCCTCTACGTCGCGGTACGGCGCTCGACATCTCCATCCGCTCGCCTCCGACAGCCAATTCCCTGTACAAACCGGGCTCGAACATCATGTTCCGCTCGAGGAACGGAGAGGAGTGTGAAGAACTCTACTATTTGATCAACCGTGCACGTATTAACAACCCGACCTATATTGCTCTGCAGAATGCACGCGGGCCGATGCAGCAGAGCAACTGGGGTGAAGCCATGGACCGCCGCAACCAAGCCCGCACCAGCGCCAGCTGGTGGAACCTCAACTCAAAGAAGGGCAGCACTTACCGCTCAAAAGGCAGCAGGAGGATCTCGACCGCTGGCACCGAATCCTCAGTCGGCACAATCAACAGCGCTTTCTCCGCACTGCGCCGATTCAGCGGCAGTGGCAACCGCCTCTTCAACATCGCCAAGAGCACCATCACCTCCAAAGAAGGCCCCAGCTCACGAAGCACCTACTCCGACTCCCTCTCATCCGGCGCCGTCACACCCATGGGCATCGACCCCAGACTCGGAACCCCACTCGGCCTCACCGACATGAAGATCCGCCTCTACCTCCGCGAAACGCCCTCAAAGTGGCGCGACATGGGCTCCGCCCGCATGACAGTCATCCTCCCTCCCCGCCCGGACCCCGAAGCTCCCGCGGACCCGAGAACCCTCGGCCACCAGGAGAAGCGCATCATCATCGCCGGCAAGACAAAGGGCGAGACTCTGATTGACGCCACGCTTAGCGAGAACTGTTTCGAGCGAGTCGCCAGGACGGGTATCGCCGTCTCCATCTGGGAAGAACACTTGGGTCCTAATGGAGAGCTGGGCCAGGTCGCTGCTGTTGGGGGTGTTAATGGCGCGCGAGCAAAGGTTTACATGGTCCAGATGAAATCGGTGAGTTTGCGTGATGATCTTTTTTTCACGAGATGTACCAGGTTTGCTAACAATACATTCTGCAGGAACGCGATACGGCTTACACCTTCGGCTTGGTCGGCAAGCTACGTTACTAATGATGCCCACTTTTCTTTTCTCTTCTTTTCGTATTCCCTTGCACTACCTCTAATGAACTCAATACCCGACTTCTGCGATGTTTTTTTCTTGCGAAAGTTTTTTGAATCAGTTTGGGTGGGTGGAGTTGCCGAATGGTCTTGTTGGGTTAAGGTTCTGGGATTGATTTTCTGCTCTTAGCGACTGGCGCTGTTGGGTTTCTCTGCCCTTTCTTGTCTTCTGCCCTCATCCATTGGGATTTCTTACTCTTCCTTCTAATGATGAGTGCTGGTCTTCTTCTCTTTCTCTTTCTTGTAGAAAAGTTCATGATGAGTAACGGGCACGACTTATAGAATTCTGTACCTTTTCTGTACCTCGAACACTCGTTCTGTACAAAGGCTTGCTCGTTTCTGTCCCGAAGTAGGCCTGTCTGATTCTCGATTTCCTTCCGGCACCGATAATCCCGACATCTCACTGGTCTATGGATCGACATGCGGTGCTATCATCGGCTTTGTTGTATCAAAAATGCCATGTTGACAGTGAGATACCTTCATTTTCCTGATGCAGAGTAACAATCTTCTCAACGGAGAACGATGTCACAGGAGGGAGTTGATACCATCACTTTTGATAGATGGGTAGAGTTTGGTCTGATAGATGAGAATTTCCTCGGTCTTGATATGTCCAAAAATGCCTAGACACCTATAGATGGCCAAGCGAACAGAGCTGTGCAAGGGAAAGCTGTTAAATAGCAGCTTCTCTGGGCCTTTGGCTTTTTTTCGGGGGACCTAAAGACTCCGCGTATCGGAAACACCGTTGTGACTTTGCCCTCTGGAAAGCTTTGATCCCCAACAGCCATGATCAGGAAGCATTTGGTTCATGCGACATGCACTCTCAATCAAACTTCCCGGCAGCTCCCTCTCTGATAACCTTCAGCATCTCCTCCCCCTTCACCGCCGGCGTCAGGTTCTCATAGCCCGTCTCAGTGATCAAGATGTCGTCTTCGATCCGCACGCCTCCCACTGGCATGTATCGCTTGAGGACTTCGGTGTCGATGTGCTGGCTGTGGGTGGGGTCCGGGAGGTAGACGGTGTCGAGATTGTATTTGTTGAAGTAGAGACCCGGTTCGATAGTTACGACATTGCCAGGCATCAGGGGTGTGGCGCTGAGGATGGTCATGGGTGTGAAGGCTGGGAGCGCGAAGCCGAAGCGACACGCATTGAGCCTGCTGCTTTTGGGAGAGATGAGCTTCCAGGAATCTTCGGATGTGGGTGTGATGTCGTGGACTTCCAGGCCGAGGTGATGTCCTAGTCCATGTGGGAAGAAAGCGCCCACGGTTCCTGCGTGGAGGATATCCTCGCGCTTGCCTTTCAGGAGCCCAATCTCCATCAGAGCATCAACAGTCATGTCGATAGCGTGCCAGTTGACTTCGTTGAAGCGGACTCCCGGTTTGAGCATCTTGATGCAAGATTCTTGCACTTTTTCTACGATCTTGTAGATGGTTTCTGCTTCTTTGCTGGGCCAGTAACCGGGCTTTTTGCGGTTGAGGGGCATTGTGCGTGTGATGTCTGCGGCGTATAGTTGATACTCGCAGCTTGCGTCGATGAGTAAGACTTGACGATCTTCGGATGGAGTGAAAAACGGCTCGTTATTTGCTTGGTAGTGGAGAGTGCCAGCGTTTGGCCCACTGCCGACGATAGGACCGTATGCTTGCTCTTTGGCGCCGGCGACGATACACGTATTCAGGAAGAGCCCTTCTGCTTGAGCTTCTCGGTCGAATCGAGACAGGTGTTTGAGGACTTGAAGGTGGGCTTCTGATGAGACGCGGTTCGCTTCCCGGATGAGTTCAATCTCGTCGGCGTCTTTGATCGCACGGCAACTGTCCATGGCATGTCTCAAGACGTCAGGATTTGAACATGCTGATTGTGAGTTGGTCGAGGTCTGCTTGTCCAGGAGCAAGGTATTTTTGATAGACGCGCCGCACACCTTGACCAGCCAAGCGATGTCCGCGTCTGGCTTGATATAACTCGCCTTATCGATGTCGTACTTGGCCATGGCCTCTTCCGGCGTGCTTCCCCTGCCGTCGTAGAAGATCCGACGTGGGTCTGACTTTGGCAGCCATAATGTCAGGAAATCCCTGGCAACTTCGTACGTCACGTAGCAGCCAGGCTCGTTGCAGCCCGTGATGTAGTAGAAATAACGGTCTTGTCGGAAGTGGCGTGGCTGGTCTGAGTTTGCATAGGGCACTGTCTTCACGCCTTCTAATCCTATGACGGCGGAAGAAGAACCGACAGCTTCGGCGACGCGTCTCGCGTGGGCTTTTGCGGGATACTTGTTGGTGCCACGGCCTTGTACCTGATACTGGACCTCAGCAGGATACAAGTGCGATTGTAGGCGCATTGCGGGATGGAGTTGTTGAGTACTGGGTGATTCTCAATCGCAGAGGCCTCTTCAAGGGTTTGATGTCACTGATTGGTGGATTGTTGTTGATGCCGATGGCGTATGAACAATCTGGAGTTGGTGGCGAATGTAGTGTAACTACATGGTCAGCTGTATCGAAGCTATGGAAGCTCCAAGGGCTCTCCACAAGACACGTGCACGTGCAGGGGTCAATGCGGTCGTAGAGTGATTGTGACGTGTGCGGCTGCGACAGACACCATCCAAGTCGACGAACGAGTTTCACCTTTGCGCAGCTATCTCCTTGCCCATTTGGCATTTGGCAGGCGCTTCGCCTCCAAGATAAGCAGCGACTCAGGCACAGCGCTTATTTGCGACTGCCCTGTTCTATACCATGTCGCGCCAGCGAGACTGCATGTCATCGTGCTTGTGAGGGCCATGGCATCCTGTCAATCACCATCACACCGCCAGGGTGCCCATTCATTACCTCCATCGCGTTGCTATTGTTTTTGCCCTTTTCGCCTGACAATAACTCAATACTCCTCTATTCAGTTCAGTCAGTTGTCAGCCGGCCTGTCGCCAAACGTGCCTTCACCGCATAACCTGGATCAAGATCCAACGGCAACGCCATGGCTCCTGTGAGAGGGATGGTTTCATCGCTCATCTTTGCGTTGGCATTTCTCAATCTTGCAAATGGCGAGCATCACATGAAATACAAAGTTCAGAAACAGCAGAACGCCGAAGCCAATATTCCACTGATCTTGACCAACCAATGCCGTGAAGCGATACACCCGGCCATCCTTACTCAAGCCGGGACCGGGCCTTCAGATACCGGGTCAGTACTACCTCAAACCCAAGGTACCACCTCGTCGATGTGCTAACTCCCCACAGCTTCAAGCTCTCAGCCGGTGATACATACAAACTCCAGGTGGCTCAAGACTGGCAAGGCCGCGTCTGGGGCCGGACAAACTGCAGCTTCAACGACCAAGGCCAGCCCAAAGACCAAGGCCGGCAATGCAGCACCGGCGACTGCGGCCCATTCCTACAATGTAAAGGCGCAGGCGAGAACCCAGCAACACTCGCCGAGTTCACGCTCAGCGGCGCCAACTCCCAATCCTACTACGACATTAGCCTGGTAGACGGCTACAACCTACCCATGGCCATTCTCATGCTGGCAAACGGCGACGACATCCCGCGAAACTCCACCAACCCTTCCTGCGTGGGCAGCATCGGCGACCTAGGCCCCTCCGACTACGACCCATACACCAGCTCCTCGGACATGCACCTAGGAACAAACTCCTCCAACCCACTCCCTTTCAGCTCCCCCTCTGCCAAAAAAGTCTCCTCGTGGTGCCCATGGGACTTGCAAGTCTCGCCACCGCAAGGACCCGGCGCTGGCGTGTACCCGTACCCAGACAGCGACGTGAAGCGGCCGATTTTCAACCCGTGCTTCTCGGCCTGCGCCAAGTACAACGAACCGGCGTACTGCTGCACGGGCAAGTACGACGGCCCTGGAAAGTGCTCGTCCAATTACTACTCCAAAGCGGCCAAGGTCGTGTGCCCGGACGCCTACTCGTTCCCCTACGACGACCAGGACTCGACGTTTAGTGTGCCCCAAGGCCCTGGTTTCAAGGTCATCTTCTGTCCGGGTGGGCTGAGCACGAACATCATTGAGTCAAAGAAGTAAGTCCAAGGTTCCTATTCGCAAAAAAAAAAAGGCAGGACGTTCATGTGGCATGCTAATTCGGTTTTACAGGTCCCGCGACGCTCCGCAGAAGAACCGTGCCTCAGGCGCCAAATTCAATGTCTTCAGAGACATACTGGTTCTGGCTGACGGCATGGCGCTGAAAGCTGTGATATTCGGCTCGCTGATGACAGCTCTGTTGGCTTAGGAGCTTGCAGTTTGGCGAGGACATCCGGCGACGGCGACTAGTTTGTGAGGAAGAGGAGGAGGAAGAGGAGGAGGAAGAGGAAGAGTTTGATGCGATTCCCTGGAAAGATACCCTAGTTGTTTCATCTTTTGCTGTTTTTGCCTGCTTCAGTCCATCCTGGTTAGCGCTGGAGCAGGAGCTCGCGTGTTGGCGCGAGCGTATTCTTCCTATAGACGAAATTTGATGAACCTCATAACCTCTCATCACCTTTCCCTTGCATCACGTGGTGCAAATTTGGGCCGACGGGTTGGCATCCTTGATCGCAGCTGTGCAGGGCGAGATTCTCCCTCTGCACGTGGAAGTACTGTATCTCTTCGCACGCCGTGCTCGCGGGTGGAGCCAGAGAAGAAAGTGATGAGTTCGGGATTGTCTCTTGTGAAGCCGCCTAGAGCGAGCTGGGGCACACGCCGTGCCGTATAGATGCAAGTGTTTTCTCATTTTTTTTGTTTTCTCATTCTTTCTGTCGTAACTTCCATGCCATGATGAACTGTGCCCAGCACGAATTTAAACGCAACGTCGGGCTACTGATCCCGCGGGTATCGCTGTTAGAACCACTAGAATTGATCTGTGGAAAAGCGATTGTCAGCAATCGGGTACGGAGTTGCCGAGTGAGAGCTCGTGTCGGAGGAATAACATACCCAAAGTCATGCTCATAGACACGTCGGTGTTCTCCACCATCTTCTTAAACTCGTCGAAGCTGATCTTGCCGTCCTGGTCTTGATCCGCTTCCATGATCGTCTTGTCAACAATCTACCACACATCGCAAAAAGTCAGCCATCACATATCCTGTGTACTCCAAAATACCCATTCCGCCACGCCGTATCCAATCCTTGTCCAAAACTCACCTGCTGCAACTGCTGGTCCTTCAAATTGCTGCCCACCATCATCTTCAACACGATGAACAACTCGCCATTGCTAATGAAGCCGTCGCGATCGATGTCGTAGACCTTGAACGCAAACTTGAGCTTGTCCTCCTTGTTGCCCTTGCTGCTGAAAGCGCTGAGCCCGTTGACGAATTCCTGGAAATCGACGTCTCCGCCTCCGTCTTCGTCGAAGATCGCGATCATGCGTGTTGCCAGCGGGTTGGAGGAGACTTGGGGGAGTTGCAGGAATTCTTCGCGCTCGATTGTGCCGGAGCCGTCCTGAAGAGGGTTTTGTTAGTGGGTGGTTCGAGGGTTGATTGGATTGTTGGGATCGGTTCGCTTTTGGAGGAGGAGGAGAGGCGTACTTTGTCGAGTTTCATGAACCGCTTTCGTAGTCTGTCGACTTCTTCGCGGTCGACTGTGCAATCGTCAGCGAGCGGTTCGTTTGTGGTCGTGTGTCCGACATCTCGTTTCGTAGGCTGTAGAAGCCGGTTCTCACTCACAGTTGCTCCCCTGAACAATGTTCTCCAGCATTTGTGAGTTGGCGTTACCCATATTTGCGGTGTGTTGGTGGTAAGGAGTGTTCGCAGTCTTGCATGTGCTCGTTTGTCAAGGCATCTCGTTGGAGGACCCCTCACTAGCGCTTCGGAAGCTGATGACGGCGCCTCAGGGTCACGGTCGAGACCGCCAGCCGATACTCCTACAGTACATGTACATAGCCATCGCATCTTTCTATACACCATTGAACGACCCACGGCATACCCAGCTCGTAATCAGAAAAATAAACCAACACCCAAAGTCACACACACCCGCCATGTCGCGCGCCCAAGATGCCGCCATCCAAATGGCCGAAACGATCCAAACCGCGAGCATAGTCGACTCTCCCAGCGTAGAGCACGACGTGAACCCATCCACCGCCGCATCAGAGAAAGAGCCAGTGCGCATGGACCGAAGGTTATCAGAAGACATGATGTCCGACATCGACGAGGACGAGGTGCCCATATCGCTGCTACGCCCTACGCCTCGCAGGCCGCAGATGCCTCCGCTCCCGGACCTGCGCTTCGAGCAGAGCTATCTTTCGAGTATCAAGGACGCGAAGGACTGGAAGGTGGTTACGTATATCACGTTGAGAGATCAGGTTTGCTTCCCTGCTTGATGCGCATGCTGCATGATTTGTGTACAGGATGTGTGGTTCTGACGTGTGTCGCACAGATCCTTATGCCTTTGGTCCAGGGTATGGCTTGGACGCTTGTGGTTTCTGGCTGGAGACATTTGAACCGCTCTTCTCAACTTCAAGGGCAATCTGTCGGTGCGAAGATTAGGAGATGGTGGTGGGAGGTTAACAACTGGACGGTCCCAGAGATAGCTACTAAGAAGGCGCAATGATCACGGTACCTGGAGGCTCATCGTGAAGATTCTGATCTTTGGTGTCGGGATATGGATCTACAACGGACGGTCTCGGCTGGCGTGTCGCTTCTGTGGGCATAAACCCCGGTGTTCATGTGCAGCTTGTTGGATTTCCCTGGACTTTCCCTGCGCAGCCCGCAGTACGCCGAAGACCGACGAAGTGGAAGAACTAGAAGCAACAGCATGAGTCTTCTAGACCTGCAGCGGTATTCACGCGACAGCAGCGACACATCCTATGGAGAACCCGGCCATCGCCCACCCGGGTACGGAATACTAGAAGCGCTTTGGTTTCAGAGCGTTGTACACTGTCGGCATAGCGGTTTTGGATTGTGTATTTCTCGAGATCGCCGGCTGGACGGCACAAGACCATCACTGTTGGCAGGTTTGCAGTTTCAAGCCCACGGATTATCACTGCCGATTCGAGAATTTGCCGAGATCTGGACACATGGTATAACCGCATGGAGGACGTGAGAGAGATCGTCGGCGCAAGCATGGATCCAGTACATGAACGGCTTGATGGCGTGCTCGTGTTGCCCGCATGGTACTGCTAGCCTAAGGAATAAACGGACGAACCCCAATCTTCTGTGCTTATCTCGACTTCATGTCGCATTGCCAATCCCCCACGCGACCAAAAAGTGCTGTTTTGTTGCTGTTTGCTAACTGTAGGTATACATCCTCTGACCCGTGACGCTGCTGGGTACCAACCACTATGTCCTTACCCACTGTCGAACCGAGGAAGCCCTACTCGGCGCCAGCCCCGGGTTTGGCTCCGCAATGGTAGCTCCAAGTCTTCTAGCGGGCGACTCGGCAAACAAACATCTCGATAAAGGCTGTGGTGAGGTGTGGCTGCAACTTGGCCTCCCACCACAACGAATAGTCGCGCACGGCAGATGCGGCGGCGCAGGTGTTTGATGGAACAAGCTTGAATCTAACGCGAGGGCAGCCGCGCCTCGCGAGTGGGTCGGCGGCGCTCCAGTCCCCGATCGACCATTCGTCACTCGTTGTAATACTTCCCTGAACTTGCAACTCTCCAGCCAAACAGGGCCGAAGCATCTGGCCTTGTCCCGGGAGCATCCACCTTTTGCGCCCACCAGTTCCACGCCTAACAACTCACTTGCAGGAGCCCAGCCCGTGAGACGTGGAAATCTCCTCATCTTCTTACACACCCAATCCATACCCGAGCTCATTAAATACCCTTGCAGAGCCTTCGTCGGCGTCACTCTTGCCACACATCACCTACCACTCCTCAACTTCGAAGTTAATTTTTCTTCACAAAACATCAGTAACTTGTTACCCCACCAACTCATCAACAACTTCCACCCACAAGAAGGCCGGCAAATCTTGAAATATCAGTACTGCCTTCGAGCCAACCACCCAAAATGTCGACGAAACCCATCTTCGTTGCTACACACCCGAGGGCATGCTCCACGGCCTTTGAAAGGGTATGCGATCACCAAACTGTCCCTCCGCCTCGTCGACCCTCGATGGATCCCCGAGCGTGGTGCCCTGATTGTCCGAGGAGATTACTGACCCCATGCCCAGGTCTTCATGACCCGCAAGAACCTCACATGCATCCACGAGCCTTTTGGCGATGCTTTCTACTTTGGACCCGAGCGTCTCGGTACGCGTTACGAGAACGACGAGAAGGCCAGGCAAGAGTCCGGATTCGCCGACTCGACTTACCAGACTATTCTCGATCGCATTGATCATGGGAGCGAGGAGGTACGTGCTGCTGATTTTCCCGGTTATCAATCACTTGACGTGGTCTTGTTTGGTGCACGTCAATTTCTATCGCGGTCTCGGTGACGATTGGTTTGCGATCGGCAACACGTTTCAATGCGCCCGTCGCAGAATCACACGAAATGTTGGTTTTCGCCTTCACGCATCT
The DNA here is from genome assembly GCA_003614995.1 of Cladosporium phlei. Classification (NCBI taxonomy): domain Eukaryota; kingdom Fungi; phylum Ascomycota; class Dothideomycetes; order Cladosporiales; family Cladosporiaceae; genus Cladosporium; species Cladosporium phlei. Next base: position 188,259 of record QZFA01000012.1, read on the forward strand.
CGCTGTCTGTTCGTCGCTGGTCATTATGTGACGGCGCAGATAAACGAATGCGACCGTGAAAGACTCGACGTACCTTCAACATCATGCATTTTGATGACAACTACACACTCACATCACCGCATTGTTAGAAATGACTAACTCAATGAGACAGGGCAAGCGTGTCTTCATCAAAGACATCACTCACTACCTCGTCCCGCCAAACAAGAAGCCGGCCAGCGTCGCGCCTTCGCTGCACATCCCCAAGCGCGGTGTTGGCACTAACGGTACTTATGGCACGAACGGCGAGCCCAAGGGTGTCACTCACAAGGACTCCGGCATCGTTATGCAGGACTCCAAGAGCGCTCCGTACCCTTACGGCACTCCGACCGAGCCCGGCAACCCCTCGGTCATGCCCAGGGAGTTGTTGGAGAAATTCCACTTCACCTTCCTGATCCGCCACCCGCGTAACTCCATCCCCAGCTACTACCGCTGCTGTGTTCCTCCTCTTGTCGAGAAGACCGGCTTCAACGAGTTCATGCCCGAGGAGTCCGGCTACGACGAGCTCCGCCGTTTCTTCGACTACTGCAAGGACACCGGCATCGTCGGCCCCAAGATCTGCGGTCAGGAAGACAACGGCGCCGTCGCCGCGCCCAACAGCGTCGAGATCTGCGTCATGGACGCCGACGACCTGCTCGACGACCCCGAGGGCATGCTCAGGCACTACTGCGCCTCGGTCGGCATCGAGTTCGACCAGGGCATGCTGAACTGGGACACCGAGGAGGAGCACCAGCAGGCCAAGGACGCCTTTGAGAAGTGGAACGGCTTCCACGAGGACGCCATCCACTCCAAGGACCTGAAACCCCGCGCAACCGTAAGCATCATACACAGTGTGGTGTCTGTAACCTTCCCGTCAGCAGCTAATAACATCGCAGAAGAAAATCCCCAAGTCCGACGAGAAGCTCTACGCCGAGTGGAAGGAGACCTATGGCGAGAAGGCCGCCGATGTCATCCGCGATACCGTCGCCGCCAACGTCGCCGATTACGAGTACTTGAAGCAGTTCGCCATCAAGGCGACTCGCGCTTGAAAGATTCGGTCGAGTTGAGTTGAATGAGCTTCTCATGTGAGAGGAGCTTTGCTGTCTTTTCCGTTTGTTTTCTTCATGACTTGGAACGAGTACTCGCTGGTAATCGCGCGAGAAACGGAAGGAAGAATGTGAAACGAGGATGAAAGGAGCGACTTCTGCAGGTCGCACACAAAGTACTGATTCGAATTCGACGAGTCTTTGGTCTTATGATTGCGTGATTGTGCTACACCGCCGCACGGAATGTGTAGATCGGATGGCGTGCTTCGCCTGCGATCCTTTCGCACGTGATGATGATGATGCCAGTGCTCTCCTGTTCGTTCGCCTTGTGGCCCAGAGCTCGGGTAAGCGCAGCATGTACCTGTCGTGTCGCGATCCCACGTGGTGACTGTCACTACCGTCGATACTTTGACGTACATGAACCGTTCGAATTGGCATGTCGAAGCGTGATCGAAAGGTAGGTACACGCCTTGAAATTTGCACGCCAGACGACTCACGCTTGAGAACCACTAGTCTTGGCTCATTCCGTCATCTTCTGATCGATACTCGTCGATCTGATCTTACCTCGTCTAACTTTCGACGATGGTGGACATACCAGAGACAAACCTCGGCGTGATTTTGGAAGCTCGTCAGTCAATTGACTTACTAGGGTTGGGGTTGGGGTTGGGGTTGGAAATGTCAATGGATGTCCAACCACCTGATAGTTGTTGGCCTCTTTTCTGTGTTGGCTAACAATCAACCGACCAAGTAATTGGTATTGACTACCTAAAATATGGTGGTACGAAAAGACCGTCGTCCTACGAGTAGATGTCTCATCTGAGCATTCGACCTCGCTTACTGCCTTACTCGCCCTGTACTACTACACGTACTGTAGTGATTCGGACATCGATCGGTCGACGATTCGAATTGTTGATAGAACGAGATTCATTTTCTCCAGAGAGCCCAAAAAGAAATCTGGATCGATCAAGTCAACCGTCCCTTGGTCCCTCCCTCACTTTCACATGCAAAAAAGGCGGAACGCACCCCGCGTCGCAAACCAACCTCTAACTTCCCATCCACCAGTCCAGTTCCTCTTACCTACTCTCTAACTATATCCAACAACATCAAACCCAACAATGTCCTCCAACGTCGGCCTCACAACCCCGCGCGGTTCCGGCACATCGGGCTACGTGCATCGCAACACGGCGCACCTCAAACCACGCGACAACGCCGCGCCCTACCCCAGAGCAGTCGAAGACCTCAAGCACAGGCAGCGCCAGCCGGACCAGGGGATCATCGAGCATGAGCGGAAACGAGAGGTGGAGGTGAAGGTGTTTGAGTTGAGGGATCGGTTGGAGGAGGAGGGGTGAGTTTTCCGCGCTTCGTTGTTTCTACCTGGATAAATTGACTGACGGGTTTCTTCTCAAGTGTGGACGAAGACTCAATAGACGACCAATGCGACGCCCTGCGCAGGAAACTCACAACCGACCAAGCGCGCAACGGCGGCGGGCCCAGCGCGCGCGGCCTCAAAAGCCATCAAGTTCACGAGCTCGCGAAAGCCAAAATCGAAGAGAGTGAGAGGCTCAGGCAGGCGCTTGGAATCAGCAAAGATTATGAAGAGGGGAGCCATTGGAAGAGACAGGAGGAGCGCGCGGCGGAGAAGGAGAAGATTGTCAAGGAGAAGGCGAGAGAGAGGAGCATCAGTCGGAGTCCGAGCAGGTCGAGGAGTAGAAGCTCTTCGAGGAGTCGGAGTCTGAGCAGATCGAGGAGTCGTTGAGCTGGAGCTGGGGTTTGATTTTGATGGGCGGGACTTGAAGGATGCAGCTGGACGACGCATGCTTTTGTTGAGAAACTTCTCACGGATGAAACCACGATTTTGATGGCTCGCGACAATTTTTCAACAACCGGAAGAGGATCTGGACAAGGAAGCCGGTGTGTCTCGCCCATTGAGCGACACGCACGATACGCGACATCTAGATGTCTCTGAGTTGAGAAGTGACATATCCTTGCTCAACCACGCCTCGCAGCATACACATCCGATGTGTGCGACACCACATATGCCCGGCCACGACGGGCGAAGGCTGCTTTTCTACGCGACTGGTTTCATTCGCATACATGAGCGGGCTCTTTCCACCGCGTAAACGGCAGCACAGCAGCAGTTCGATTATCAAGAGACAAGATGATCAGGTGTAGGGCGCGGAAAGTCTTCACTTGCCTCGCGATCTCAGACCGAGTAGGACCTATGACCATTGATACGACGGTGGCGAGAAACTGCGACACATTGAAAGATGGAATGGTTTATATCCTGACGAGATCAAATGACCCATCCAATCACATTTTATTTTTGTACACTCGAAACTTGTAGTACTCGTTATCATGCCCCCCCAATGCCAAATGCAACCATTACTCCCTACAAGCTCGCCGCATCACCCAACTAGTTGTTCGCCTCGGCAAACTCCCTCATGTACTTGGTGAGCTTCTCAACTGCTGCCACAGGGACAGCATTGTAGTTGCTGCACCTGATACCGCCCACGCTGCGGTGGCCCTTCAGGCCGAGCAGACCCTTACTCTCGGCGCCCTTGAGGAACGCCTTCTCAGCATCAGCATCGCCGCCCTTAATGCGGAAGCACAGGTTCATCCTGCTGCGCACGCTCTTATCCGGCACAACGTGGTAGACATCGCTGCCATCGAGCTCGGCATACAGAGCAGCGGCTTTCTGGTCCGACTCGGCTTGCTGCGTGGCAATGCGAGGCGAGGCGCCGTTTGAGTTATCGAGCAGCTTCTGCATGACCTGGCCTGCGATCCAGACGTCGAAGATGGGGAGCGTGTTGTACAAGCTGTTGTTCTTGGCGATCGTGGGCCAGTCGAGGACCACAGGACCAATGGGCAGGCCGAGCTTGCGCATGATGACTGGGTCGGCCATGGGGGTGTTGGGCGGGAGGATCTTGTTGGAGACGATGGCGATGGTGATTCCTGTGGTGCCGATGTTCTTCTGGGCGCCGCCGAAGATGGCGGCGTGCTTGCGGACGTCGACGGCGCGCGAGAGGAAGTTGGAGCTCATGTCTGCGACGAGGTTGGTGCCGTTGGGCGCGGAGGGGAATTCGACACCATCGACGGTCTCGTTGTCGCAGTAGTAGGTGAGGGCGGTGTCTTCGGCGGAGGCGGTGGGAGTGTATGTGTCGGGCGAGGCAATCTTGCCGAACTTTCCATCGTTGTGCTTGCGCGAGTCTGTGACAATGTTGACGTGCTCGGGGCCAGCGAGACGGGCGGCTTCTTGCGAGGCCTTGAGCGACCAGGAGCCGGTGACCAGGTAGTCCAGCTTCATCTTCTTGACCGCCTCGCGCAGCTTCTCCTCGTCATTGCCGACCTCTTTGGCCTTTGCCGCTACCCAGATGGAGATCATGTGGTAGACGACGGCGCTGAACTCGCCGCTGCCACCGCCCTGCAGGAAGAGGATTTGGTAGCCATCGGGGCCGTCTGACTCGGGGATGTCCAGTAGTTGCCTGAGACCGGACTGTGTGTGTGCGAGGATGGCGTTTGCTTCGGGCGAACGGTGGGAGATTTCTGTGATGCCGATTCCAGAGTTGTTGTAGTTGAGGAGCACTTTGGAGGCTTCTTCCAGTACGCTGGTGGGCAGAGGCGCGGGGCCTGCACCGAAGTAGTGGACGTCTTCTCTTGCGGGCATTGTATTGCTTGTATTCGGGCGGAGTGTTTTGTGTGATTTTACCCCAATGAAGCCCGAGTTTCCTCTTTCTATGCGTAGTAACTTTCTTTCTTTGTTTGTATGAGTGAATAATCGCGGTATACACTTTTTTGTCGGTTGCCCTGCTTCTGACTCAAAGCCCTCCAAGGGCTCCATCATAGCTGCGATGTCGGATCTTTCCCCAGATTGACCGGCGCCATGGAGCTGCTGCTCCGACCATGACTTGTTTCCGCTCGGCAACTCATCTTTTTTCCCATCACAGCCATTGGCTAGACGACATACATCTCTTACCTTGTCGTAGACTGTAGTTGTGGTATAATCGCATAGAGCCATATCAGCCCCGACGGCAACCATCTCAATAATGGCCTCTCTCCGTGCCGCCAGAAGCCTCCAAAGGCTCACCAGGATTCCAGCAGTATCACGACAACACACCGCGCTCGCGACAACCAGATGTCTCCGATCACCCTCATCCTTTACTCAGAACCCACGGCTGTTCTCCACAGCACGCGCACTGTACCAGACAGAAGCGCCTGCCGCCTTCTACTCACAACTCGAGAATGCGCCTCCTGAGCTGCTGAACCGTTCAAATGCCGCACCAGCAATCCCCCAAACACTCACCGAGAAGATTGTACAACGATACAGCCTGGGCCTGGCAGAAGGCAAGGTTGTCAAGTCCGGCGACTATGTCACTCTCTCACCTCATCACTGTATGACCCACGACAACTCATGGCCCGTCGCGACCAAATTCATGTCCATTGGCGCAGAGAAGATCCACAACCCGAAGCAGATTGTCATGACTCTGGATCACGATGTGCAGAACAAGACGGAGAAGAACTTGAAGAAGTATGCGCAGATTGAGGGCTTTGCGGAGAAGCAGGGCGTCGACTTCTACCCTGCTGGTCGGGGTATTGGTCACCAGATCATGGTTGAGGAGGGATATGCGTGGCCGGGAACTCTAGCTGTCGCAAGTGACAGTCACACAAACATGTACGGTGGTGTTGGATGCTTGGGTACGCCTGTTGTCAGGACGGATGCTGCGAGTATCTGGGCTACCGGTAAGACTTGGTGGCAAATCCCTCCCATCGCAAAGGTCACCTTCACCGGTGTGTTGCCCGAGGGCGTAACTGGTAAGGATGCTATCGTTGCGCTGTGCGGTCTGTTCAACAACGACGAGGTTCTCAACCACGCTATCGAATTCACTGGAACTGAAGAGACAATGAAGACTCTCCCGGTGGACGACCGTCTCGCCATAGCCAACATGACCACCGAATGGGGTGCTCTGAGTGGCCTCTTCCCTATCGACAACGTGCTCAAGGGCTGGCTCCGGTCCAAGGCCACCGAGGCGTCTCTGTTCACCTCTGACTCGGAAACCGCAAGCCCTACCAAGTCCCGCTACAACCACGAGCGTCTGGACGAACTTCTCCAGAACCCTCTTGCTGCTGACAAGAACGCATCCTACGCCAAGGAGTACTACCTCGATCTTTCCACCCTGACTCCCTACGTCTCCGGTCCCAACAGTGTCAAGGTCGCTACTCCTCTGTCAGAGCTCGAGGAACAGGACATCAAGGTCAACAAGGCTTACCTCGTGTCTTGCACCAACAGCCGAAGAAGTGACATCGCCGCTGCTGCCAAGGTCTTCAAGGATGCCGCGAAGGAGAACGGTGGCAAGATCCCCAAGATCGCACCCGGCGTCAACTTTTACATCGCCGCCGCTTCACTTCCCGAGCAGCAAGCCGCCATGGAGCAGGGCGACTGGCAAGCTCTGGTCGAGGCTGGTGCTCAGGAGCTTCCTTCTGGATGCGGACCTTGCATTGGTCTGGGTACTGGTCTTCTCGAGCCTGGTGAGGTTGGTATCTCCGCCTCCAACCGCAACTTCAAGGGCCGCATGGGCAGCACCGAAGCCAAGGCGTACCTTTCTTCGCCTGAGGTGGTCGCAGCCAGTGCTTTGAAGGGTAAGATTGCCGGTCCTGGTACTTACCAGAAGCCCGAGGGTTGGGAGGGCGTTGTGCGTGGTGAGGGTGGCTACACTAGCTTCTCCATCGAAGATGCTCTCGACAAGCTGATCAGAGACGCCGAAGCTCTCATTGAGCAGGGCGAGGAGAGCCTCTCCGGCGAGAACGCTGCTGAATCTTCTGCACCCGCTGCAACCGGTCTGACTGAGATCCTTCCTGGTTTCCCCGAAAAGGTGACTGGCGAGATCGTCTGGTGCAATGCCGACAACGTCAACACCGACGCCATCTACCCCGGAAAGTACACCTACGACGACGCCTTCTCCTCCGACCCTGCGAAGATGGCCACCGTCACCATGGAGAACTACGACAAAGATTTCGCCAACATCGCCAAGCCCGGCGACATCCTGGTCTCAGGCTTCAACTTCGGCTGCGGTAGCTCTCGCGAACAGGCCGCCACCGCCATCCTGGCCAAGGGCATCCCCCTCGTCGTCTCTGGCAGCTTTGGCAACATCTTCTCGCGCAACAGCATCAACAACGCCCTCATGGGCGTCGAAGTCCCCAAGCTGATCGAGCGCCTGCGCGCATCGTTCTCCAACGAAGACCCCACCGCCACCGGTCAGGCTGGCAAGGCTGCCATCACAGAGCCCAGTGAGAACGCCCAGAGTCTTGATTCGCCGCCTCCGGCTCCTCAGAGCACTCCTAAGAGGTCTGCTTTGACTGTTCGCACTGGCTGGACTTTCACTTGGGACGTCAGGAGGAGTCAGGTTGTTATCAAGGAGGGCGAGAGTGGCGAGGAGTGGAAGCAGAGTGTGGGCGAGCTGCCGCCTAATGTGCAGGATATTATTGCGCAAGGTGGGCTTGAGAAGTGGGTTGGGAAGGAGTTGGCTGCGAAGTAGAGCTGATGGAAGCAAAGGTTTTGAAAATTGTGGACGTGTAAGGAAAAGGAAAAAGATGGCCTTGGATCTATGATCAGAGCGCCCTCCGATCATGCGCTTTGGCGAGAAGCAACGGCTGCATAGCCTCGTCATTCGACACCCATCCAGCACCAAGAATGTCACAACAAGATATGAGACGTGTCATGTCTTGAAGGGTTGGCCGTATATCGATCAAGTGTAAGAGAAGGAAGATGATGTGGCTAGCTGGCTATGGACTGATCGCGGATTGATGTGCATAAGACAGGAAGCAAGACAACAATGTAAGAATACAGTACAAACATTACGAACGCCTGCTTTCACGCTACTACTTCTCAGGTACGGGCCCTTGAAAGGGCGACGACGGAGTAGAGGTGAGAGAGCTTCAACAGTCGGTAAGTGAACAAAGAAGTGGGTCCGGAGCTGTCGCAGATGGACGCCTGTCACTGAGAAGAGCAAGACCCAGCACGCAAGCTCACCTCGATCAGTGAGTGCGGTCACCTCAGACCTTCACGTCACTCACTAACCTACGCCTACTTGTATCCTTTAGCAGTGATAAATCTTTCCAGCTGCTCACCACATTGCACTTCCATCTTGCGCTTCCCGTTTCCCCTCTCGCCAACGTCCAAACACAGATACCCGCACGGCTTCCGCCAAAATGGTACAGAAGCAGGGCATCAACATCTACCTCGCACCCTTCAACAATATCAACAAGCGTTACCCGCAACATGGCGTCCCTGATAATTCACCAAACTTCACCGGCGACCCCAACGAGGTCTACATCGAAGCCGTTGATGGTGAGCGCTTCGTCGTCATACTGGATCTGAAGAAAAACTTCAACATGCACGGAGCCGAACATTTGTACATCCTTTGGGAAGTAGACCAAGACTGCGGCGAAAACGCATGCGGTGATTACTTTACCTTGTCAGGCCTCGAGGCACGCGTACCGCCAGGCACAGCTTTGAAAGGCCGCTATACTCTCTCGATCACCAGTCGGAAGATCGACGGGGCTTGGATAAACTGTGGATTTGCTTTTGCAGCTTTGAGCATCGGTAATGGTCCCCACCTCCTAATGAGTATCGTGCAATGTCAACTAATGCCTGACAGACGAAAAATTGGATATGAGCACCGACGAGATCGAGAGAGAAGTCGACATGCACGGTAAAATCACCGTAACTGTTCAGCGTGGCCATTGCGTGGTGGAAGACAGTTCTGAAGCGGACGTCGATGCGCTGTGGGAAGGCTGCGATGTACCCGATACCACAGTCTCGAGTAAACAAGTTATCAAGGATAACCGCGTGTCGCATGCTGTCAAGTAAGTCAAGCAACCCGACGGTCACCTTTCCTATGCTAATGGTTGCATTGCACAGCCACGTGATCATCGGCAAAGGCACCCAGCCATTCACGAGTGAAAACAATTCTACTTGGACTGCTCTCAAAGGAGCTGCAGGAAAGAAGATGAAGTTCACCATCCGTTATCGCTCTCGAGGTGAGTAGGCGAGCGGCCCTTTCCACCTTCATACTGGCACCTTATACTGACAGTGTGTTCGAGACGCCTTGCAAAAGCTCAAGATCATCCCAGCTGACGTCGATCCGAACCCCATCGACCTAGTGAGCTCGAGCTCGGCAAGACCGTCCAAAAGAGTCAAGCTCGAGCCTCAGAGCGAGAGTGTCAACCCCCTGAACGACCAACGCACCTTCGTGGACCGCCCAACGAGCCCTGCCATCAAGCGCGAGCCACCGAGCAGCACCTTTGACGAACCTCTGGACTTCCAGCACACCGTCGCGAGCCCAGTGGGCCTAGCCATCAGGCAGCGCGAGCCTCAGAGCGCTGTCGTCGAGCCTCCGGATCACTCGCACGCCGTATTGAGCCCACCTGCATTCGTCAGCGGCCTTACGGGAGGGACCAACCCAAACGGCCAACACCAACACCCACTACCACTCCGCCACCGGGCGCCGGCCGGACCCACACTCTCGAGCAGGCACGCCGCCCCGAGCGGATCGAACAGGTCCAGCATCCGTATCGCCCTGATTAGGGACAGAATGGAGGCGGCCAAAGAAGAAAGGCACAAGAGGGCAGCACTCGACGATCCGGACGCCTGATCAGCACGATGGGGGTTGTCAACGTCTTCGTCTCGGAGGTTCGATCCCAGTGACACACGACTGCTGCCAAGTGGCGCCAAAAATCATTCCGTCTAAGCCATTGTGCATCGATCACCTTCATGAGCTGACCGAAAGATGAGAACCTCACTCAAAAAAGAACACGAAGCAGACTAAACGAAACTCAGGATCGGAAGCGTAGAATGAAGCAGCAGGATACCAGTGACACAAAGACCGGAGCGAGAGCAGGAGCATCTTATCGGGCTTGACAACGAGGTTGGGACACTGATGACCACATCGAAAGTCCAGCATGGAAGTTATGAACACCCACTCTCACACTATGATTAAGTGACGAGTACGTGAGGTTGAGTGCCGCTTGGGGTCAGGAACGAATTCAATTGACCCCCATGTCCTTCTTTTCATCCACACCTCACTTCCTCACACCCTCACGATATCCACACTCTTCTCGATCCGAACGTGACGATGCTGCGTCAGCTTTCGAGCTGACTTCTTCGTCCAGACCCTTGGTGTCACGTGAGATCAGGTGTGCGTTTGCTCGAAGTCTAGCAGTTTAACATGGATCACAGACTGATCGTCGTGGGTATTCGTGGTAGGATTAGGTCTCCTCCCATGTCAACTGTTTCCCCAATAAGCTCTTCACCGATAGCTGTTAACGGGCATGCGAGTTGTGAGGCAGGAGGAAACAAGTGAGAGAAGTGTGAAGCGGGCCCGATTGCTTAGAATCACATGCTACTGACGCAGCAGATGGAACATCAAACGTGAGCTCACTCGACTTGTTCCTCACTCACCATCGCTCAATGAAGCTGTCTCACGACATCGAATACCTTCCTTCAACCACAACACCAGCATCTCGCGCCCTGGACTTTCGCTACAGATACGCACAAGCACCGAAAACCCGCCAAAATGGTGCAAAACCACGGCATTGATGTCTACATCGCGCCGTTTGTCGACTACCATCGGCGTTACCAACAGCATACCGTACCCGCCGCTTCGCCGAACTTCAACCACGATTCTAACGAGGTCTACATTAAAGCTGTAGACGGAGAACGCTTTGTGGTTGTGGTGGATCTTATGAAAGACTTTGACATGAAAGACGGCACACACTTGAAAATCAAATACGAAGTCGACGAATCGGGCGGTCATGCCTCATATCTCAGCTTGTCAACGTTGGTAGAGCAGAATGATGGAGACCCGCAACTGATAGGCTGTGACTGGTGCGATCAAGCTACTCGCAAAATTGGCGGAGATTGGATCGATTGTGGGTTCACATTTTCGTCGCTCAGAACGGGTACCACTTCCGATTTCTCTCTGCGTCGCCACCTTCAAGTACTAGCTGACTCAAAACAGATGAAGAATCGGACCTGACAGCAGATGAAGTCGAGCGGGACATCAAAGTGCACGGCAAAATCGTTGTCACTGTCAAGCGCGGAAAGTTTGACAAGACAAAGTGCTCTGATGATAGGCTGTGGCAAGGTCACCATGAACCTGACACCGAAAGATCGTCGAAGAAGGTCGTTAAAGACCATGGCGTTTCGCACGCAGTAAGGTGTGTGCATTTGGCTGATAGATGACTGAGCGAGTTTTGCTAACAGGCTCACAGACATCTGGCAGTTGGAAAAGGAACGCAGCCGGAGATTTTAGAAAAAGGATGGACATTACTCAAGGGAAAGGCGGGAAGACCGATGGAGTTTACCATTCGCTATCGCTCGCACGGTGAGTGGACAAATGAGCCGTATAGTTCATTGCATCAACTGACCATGTCAAAGATGCTTTGCAGAAGCTGAAGATCATTCCAAAGGACCAGTCTTACATCGATCTCACGCGTTCGCCACCAACGTCGCCAAGAGTAAAGCTCGAGGGTGGGACCGACGATTTCAAATTCGAGGACGCCAAACACGCCATCAAGCCCGAAACTAAGCACGAAGTAGATGGTGCCGCCGAGTCTAAGAACACCGAACTCACCACAGGCACGAAGATCAAGCATGAGCCCGGAGAAGAAAACCCGAACACTCAGACTCCAATCACACCAGAGCAGGCACTAGCGAGACACGTACCCAACAACGAGCCAATCAAATCAGTCAGGCCAATCGACAACGAGCGTAGCAAAAAGCGAAAGGCCTTGCAAGACGAGTTCAAGGCCATTGAGCTCGAGCAAAAGAAGATGCGAATTGCGAAAGAACTTGCCGACCTGGACAGCGAGGACTAAGAGTTTCAGCAAAGCATTCAACCCAGAGCGTCGATCCCAGCAACTCACAACTGCCACCAGAAGCATTCAGTCCAAGCCACTCTGCACAACCAATCGTTCCGATCCCCGGAACAAAAAACGAACACGAAGATGATACCCAAGACAACCACAAAAACACAACACCCCCAGTCCTGGAAGCGCCGAACACGGCAATAGGATACGTAACCCAGGTCCAAAGAGCCTGGGAATAGAGCAAGAGTAAGCGCGTTTCGATCGGGGGCTAGAACGAGGTGACGAGAATGATGTCTAGCCCTGATGACCGCCTTCAGCACGGCGGCGAAAAGACCCAACAAAAGCATTCCTTGGACATCATGATTTTGGTAACTGCGCGTTGCATCAAGTATAGATTAGCAAATAGAAGTGTTGTACTCCCATCTTTGAACCTGTGCTCTCAATGTCCGTCGGCTTCCTCGATCCGATGAGATAGTTAGTTCGAAATACGTCCTGTGATTTGTTGCCATCTCCCTGCCATAAGGGCTTTTTCGACACGCGGAAGTCTCTCACCATGATAGAGACCAACTCTGTCAACAGACTTCAGTATGGACTAATGACCGACTGAGCTTTTACGTAAGATCGGATCGGTGGAGGGGACTGGATTTGACGGAGAACATACATGTCAAAGGTATGAATGTATTAGTATCAATCTAACTTATTACATTCCGCTACCAATACTGGCCTTCCCGGCCTACCCTGTTGCATACAGCAAACGGGCCGTCCTCAACATTACCATCCTCTGCCATTGGTCCAACAAATGACACTTCCCTCTGCCAGATTGAAGCGCGGCGTTCCCATGATCGGGGGTAGGCGGTGATACTTGGCCGCCAGCACTTGGTTTTGGGTGAGGATGAAACGCACGCCGTAATGAAAAGCGGCAATAACTTTTGAAGTGGCAGCAGCATGGCACCACGATTTTCCGATAGAACGATCGCCAGCGCGGCTACATTCATCTCGCGAGCTCCATCTGTTGCGGCGCCGGTTCGTACTCGTACTCGATGTTGGTCTTCGCGCCACCCTTGGCGGGCTTTTTGCGGCCCTTGGATGGTGGAGTTCCGTCTGTCCTCTTGCGCTTGAGGCTGTCGAGCTTCTTTTTGAGAGCAGCTGCGGCGTCGTCGTCGCCCTCATCGTCATCGTCGTCGCCTGAAGATTCTCCAGTGGCCTCGCCTTCGTCCTCTCCGCCCAGCCAGTCCTGGAAATCCTCGAGATCGTCCTCCTCGCCGTCGGAATCTTCCATGTCACTGACGTACTCGACATCGCCTTCTTCCTGCTCGCCCTCCCTCTCGTACTCGTACTCGACGCCATCCTCTTCCTCCTCCTCTCCCTCGTCCATGTCCTCGTCGCGGATACCCTCGTTCTTCTCCAGGCTCTTCATGACCTTCCTCCAGATGCCCTCCTCGACGTTAAGCGGCTTGTCGCCGTAGGCGCCACTCCTCAGTCTCTCGACCAACTCTCTCTCAATAGCCCTCTCGATCTTCGCCGCAGACTCGGCCTTGCGCTCTCTCGTCTCCTCCCTTCTCCTGACCTTGGGCGCCAATCTCGGCACAAGCTTCTCGCCCAACCTTTCCTCCTCCTTAGCCAGTCTCTGGGCTCTGACGCGCACTTGCGTCAAGCGTGTAAGTCTCTGCTTGCATTTGTGGGTGAAGAATTTGGGCCAGTAGATCAGTCTCTCGTCGACCTGCTGCAGGGCCTTGGTGTAGTTTGAGCTTAGGCGGATCTTCTCCCACCACTTATTGGGCATGTGTGCACGTTCGATGGTCTTGATGTAGAGGTACAGACGGCCGGTGGCGGGGTCTGAGCGGATGGTGGCATAGCGGGAGTTGGCCAGCGGGCATGACTGGCGGTTGCAGAGGCCGGTGACGTTGTGCTCATTGCGGCAGAAGGTGGACTTGGTGGACTTTTGGTCTTTGCTGGCGTTGCCTGGCAGCTTGAGTTTGAAGGAGCAGAACTGGTTGTTGATGATGTCCCAGACGATTTCGTCGGAAGCCATGGCGGGTGTGGTGGTGCGCTGGTGGGCGCGAGAGTTATGTGTGGTGGTCTGATAGAGGAGACAGGTATTGAGAGTGTGCGATCACAATATAATCGGGTTGCGGTGAATGTGAAGAAAGAGCGGCGATTCAAGGTGGAAGTTGATCTTCAGACAAGCGCGCGAACAGAAAAAGGTCTGGAGTCGGAGAAATTTGGCTTTGCTGACCGAGGCAAGCCTGCCTGAGGCAGCACTATATTGCTTTTGATCGATTGGATCTGTTGAACCTTTAGGGTCACGAAACTCATTGATAATGTTGACGACCGCTATGAGAAACATTTGATTGGATTTACAAGAAGCATTAACGATACTTCGTGCAATCATGATAATTCACCTATAGAATGACTTACACATCATTTTACGTGCCCAAGGCAGCCTGTTAACCTTGAGATCACGAGTGCTGTGATAAAAAAGAGTGACATGTGTTTGCTACTCTGAGGAAACGGGTCGGTTAGTAGTAGAGAATCATGTTAATAACTTGCGACATCACTTGCAGTTTTCTTCACTCCGACATTCACAGGCCAACGGGTGTTTCCGTTCACTTGGACCCCGCGTCGTCGTTGTTAGTGAGTTGTGACGCCGTTTCGCTCGCCCGCCTTCCATCATCAGCTCCGCCGCCTGCAAAAACCCACCACCACTCATCAACGTACCGCCACTCCACAAACACCACCACATCTTCTCCATCTTAACAACCTCCTCCTACCACATACACGGCCGACAAACACATCCGTCGAGCAACACCCTCCAAACTACAACCTCTTCCCCCTCCGAGAGTCCGCCCACCATGAAGCTCACCTTCAAGGACCTCAAGCAGCAGCGCTTCACCATCGAGGCCGAGCCCACCGAGACCATCGGCTCCGTCAAGGCCAAGATCGCCTCCGAGAAGGGCTGGGAGCCATCCACTCAGAAGCTCATCTACTCTGGCAAGATCCTCCAGGATGACAACACCATCGAGTCCTACAAGATCGAGGAGAAGGGCTTCATCGTCTGCATGACCTCCAAGCCCAAGCCTGCGCCCAAACCCGCCGCTCCTCCTGCCACTCCCGCACAGTCCTCGTCCACACCCGCTCCTCCTGCTGCGTCCGCATCACAGCCGTCTTCCAACCAGGCTCAGCCGCCTGCGACTCCCTCTCCAGCACCCGCCGCGGCGCCCAATTACAATGACCCCAACTCCCTCGCCATGGGCGAGCAGCGCTCTGCTGCTGTTGCCAACATGGAGTCCATGGGCTTCGCTCGCTCCGACATCGACCGCGCCATGCGCGCCGCCTTCTTCAACCCCGACCGCGCTGTTGAGTACCTCCTGACCGGCATTCCGGACTCTGCACAAGAAGAGCAGCAAGCACCTGCTGCCCCACAAACAAACACTCAGGCGTCTCAGCAGGGTCAGACTGCGGCCACTGATGCGCCCGCCGCACAGACTGGTGGCGAGCCCGAGAACCTCTTCGAGGCCGCTGCTCGTGCTGGACAACAACCTTCTGGTGGAGCTGGCGCAGGTGCCGGCGCAGGTGCCGCAGCTGGTCTTGCTGGTGGTGCCGCTGGTACCAACGCTCTTGACTTCTTGCGCAACAACCCGCAGTTCCAGCAGCTTCGTCAGGTCGTCCAGCAACAGCCTCAGATGCTGGAGCCCATCCTCCAGCAGGTCGCCGCTGGCAACCCTCAGCTCGCCCAGATGATCACCCAGAACCCGGAACAGTTCATGCAGCTTTTGGCCGAGGACGCCGAGGAGGACGTTGCGCTCCCGCCTGGCGCCCAGCAAATCAGTGTGACCGAGGAGGAGAGGGAGGCCATTGAGAGGGTAAGTCAAGCCTTGAGTTCCAAGCTTTATGAAACATCTGCTAACAATTGATAGTTGTGCCGCCTTGGCTTCGAACGTGACCTGGTCATCCAGGCCTACTTCGCCTGCGATAAGAACGAGGAGCTGGCCGCCAACTTCCTCTTCGACCAGCCTGACGAGCCTGAGGACGGTCCTCAGTAAGCTGTTCGACGTACACCGGTTATACGACAATTCACTAGGAGCTTGCCGTTGCCCGCATCACGGTTGCCGGGCCCATCATACTGCGCACGATACTCTTGTCCGCCACCGATCTTGGAGTGAGAGGTATTTGAGGGCATAAATGGGAGAAGTGCTTGCCAATTTTTGGGCTTGCATCACGGCTTGGCTTATGCTGCAAGCAAGCAACCTTACGATACCATAAAAGGCTCGAGAAAAGCTCGAGCACGAAAGACCGGTCTCCTTTTTCTTCTGACTACTTAGCATCAGTGTCTGTAACGAAGATTAAAATCTGTTTCATGGCAGAGACTTCAATTTTGTTCGCTTCACTGTTGCTTGGTTCCAATGTGGTGAAACTCGTGATATTTCGTGTATTGTCTTGACAGGTAAAATAGAAATCCGTTTTTGAACACAGGCGTGATGTTGCATGCAACCCGTATGGCCTTAATTATAGGTTTCATGCTTGCCTAAGGTAGGTTCTACGAGCATTAGTCTAGGTATAGATTCATCTCAAGGATAGTCCTTGGGCGGACTCCTAGTGGCGGCGAATTGTCGGGCATGCTCGACCCAGCGCGAGCCAACCTCACCTCACTCCCATAAAGGCAGTCTACAGTTCTCTGTCCAAATCCACCTTAAAAAACATGCATGTCAACCGTACAGCACTTCCCGAATCAGATCCAAGATTGGACGCAGAAGAACGCTGGTCGCGTGCCAATCCCCAACTGCCAACCAAGTGCAGCGACTATTCCACTGTGGAAGTAGCTGAATCAAGAGTGCGCTATCTCCATGGTTTATCTGCTGGGACTCTATACGAAAATGTCGGACAACGCCAAGTGCGATTCCCTTGGCCAGTGAGATGTCCGGCCCGGAAATGTGCCATCTTTGCGGTCAGTTCTTTGATGTTCCACTCGAAAGCATAAGATATCACCGCGTGTGATCCTACTCACCAACGAGAAACGTTACGAGGGCGTACTGTTGCTCAAAGGTGTACTGACAGCTCTCTGATCCATTTATTGGAATGGCACCTTGTGTGGTTCTCCGCGCCGGCAAGACATCCGGCGCAAGCGTTCAGTCCCTCGATGGGTCACTGGACAGTGTCCCGATGAAAGGGGTAGATAACACCCCGCGTACCCTCCGGAAGGTCTACTGCGGGTTCTTCTCAGCATACATGGCGGGTATCGGCGCGTAGGCGCCAGAATTCTGTGAGAGGAGCGATGGTTGCAGATACACGCTCTTGATGGCTCACTTGAGGAATTCTCCAGTCGGCACATCAGATATTGGCCTGGAGGCGTAGAGTCATGGTCGCCTCCATGAAATATTGGTAAATTACCACAGAGCCGACGATAACACGAACTTGTATCATTTGAGAGGAGGATTAGCGTCGAGCTTACGTCCGACAAGTGGCGGCCGCGATCAGCAACATCTAGCAAGACACAACAGAGAGCGGCGTCTCCTGCTTCTGGATCTGGATGCGAGGGCCGATGCGCTTCTGTTGTACAAGAATCTGGATGCAAAAGCGAGAGACAAATGCCGAAATACCTGTTGACTAGCAGCGGTTGCGGCGACCCGGCTTCCACATCAGCAGATCACCTGTGTAGGATCGAGATTCGAGCATGATCAGCAGGACCTCGAGCGACAGCACACCTGCATTCTCTGTATCACACTCAGCATCCAGGGGACTTGCATGTCAGCGACATGTCGTCCTGTAGTCAGCGGCAATGAAAGACTGGGCACAACAAAGCTCCTAATACTTCGCCATTCCCAACCAGCGACAATGGCCACGCGGCTGAGGTCAACCTGGATCCGGTAAGCAGCCAACAACGAGCGCTCGCCAAGTCGACGTAGCAAGACGCCCATCCCTCTCCTTTTGTGCTGAGGTTCTTTCATCTCACCTCACTTCACTCTAGCGAGCCCCGGCAGGTTCCGCGCCCTTTGTTCGCTAACTTCCAAATCTCACAGCAAAGTCTAACTCTACCTATATCAAACAAAAGACTCCCTTTAACGTCACTGTCCACTTCAGATCTCGTATGGTCAAGTCGGAAGAACTTTGGTTTGCGATTTCGGGTCCCGCCTCATAGAGCACGCGCAGCTGTGAAGGATGTCTCGCTGAGTGTCCGCTCCGCACGTGATATGGCCCCTACGTCGCTGAGACTTAGGGTTGACTTCGGTCTTGGGATCTAAGAGTGAGACCCCGAAGATATCACCCACCATATTATGGCCTGCGATGCACAATAGTGTCTGAGATTACACAGTAGCGGTCCCCTTGGCCCAGGCTTCAGGTGTTGAAAGTCAGTCCCCATGCAAAAACCACGATTAGGATCATACCATATGAACCATCAATTCTTTTTGTCACCTCTCGAGCTAAATCCTCGGTGGCAAAAGGTTCTTGCTGTCACCTTGGTTCTTCCAGACACCATTGTTACTTGTATACGGACTGACAAAAGATGTTACGCCCATCTCTCGATTGATTGAAAATAGCTTCAGATCTCCCTGGACAAAGGTCAGCCTCTATACAAGCCCGAAGTACACATACTGACCAGCAAAAGCACTCCTGGTTGGAGGCCGTGCCATGCTATCACTGCAAAGGTACGCATCAACAGCTTCGATGCCGACGATCGGTTCTTTGCAGCATTTGGAACATGTGTGTCGCTGCGCATCCTCGAACAGGAGATTTGACATGAGCTGCCGCTCTGGTGGATTCTGAAGTCTGGACCGCTCCAGGACACAATGCGAATCGACACTTAGTGATGCGCAAATCTCCAATCACCGTCTGGACACACTGGTCGCCGCTCCATGCATACATGCAGAGGGCCAACTCAACCTCGCTGCATTGCGCTTCATTTCTCCCCAAAAGCGAACCGGGACGTCACCGGCCCCGGTAGGTCCTGGGACGTGCCCCAAAGCCCCTGTATATTAACGCAAAAACTCAGCGCGACGTCACTGTCACTTTTAGGGCGCAATCACGGGTTCAAATCCGGGAAACGGCAATCGGGGAGGATGTCTAGCCTTTGGCACGGGCAGAACTCAGGTGGACCGGACGCCGCTGAGACCGCTGGTTTAAGGAGTAAATCCGCACTTGATGGGCTGCCCGAGAAGACTCGAATGCCGAAACCGTAGAGATGGATCTAGAAAGTTGAATAGCAGTCCCCTGCAACAATAGTGAGTGTGGACTCATAGACCTAAATGTAACAAGGATGAGTTTGGACTCATATGAAATACTTTTTTTTTCGTTACTTTTCTTTTGATTCAACAACAGCACAAGTACGTATGCATCAAATGTGAGCGCTCCTGCCCGTCACTTTGTCTTGCAGAAAATGGATAATATATATAAGTATACTGTCTCTCTAAAGGGTGAAAGATTATAGATTTACTATTGCTACAAAAACATGAATTATAGAGATCCATAATGCTACACGTATGTCATTGTCAGCTAATAGTAGTTTCTATAGCTCGCAGCAAACAACACAGTCTGGGAGTGTAGGTGAAGTTTGAGACTAACCTCACTTCACTCCAGCGCGCTAAGTGGGGCGCTCGGCAAGTCCCGCAAAGTCACCCAAAATGAGTGTATATCAACACGGAAACTCAGAAAGACGTCACCATGATCTAGGATCATAACCACATGAACCATTCATTTTTTTTTTGTCGTTTCATCGCTATAATTGGCTCTGACTGCGGTGAATGGTGATCGATGATCAGAAACATTTAGGAAGCGCTAACTTTAGTCTTTTCACCTCACTTTACTGCGCCGTAGGCAAGTTCTGCAACAGCACTAACTGAAAGTCAGCAACGCTTGTGTATATCAAAGCAAACCTTCGTGTTGACATCACTGCCCACTCTCGATTGTGATTTAGTTCAGTGGTAAGAACTTTGGTCTCGCAATTAGGACGCCGACCCTGAAGGCACGTAGCTGTGAAGGATCTCTTACCTCGAGCGAAGTCCCGTGATACTGGACTCTGCGTCGTCGAGGCGTAGAGGGACTTCAGTCTATGGGTTCAAAGGCAACCCCGATGATTCACATCCCATCCACTTCATGGACACCCGAGCTTGAGGGTCATAAAGAGCACACTCTGCTGTTGGATTGCCCCACCGTCGTACAAGATGGAGTACTGCAACAATCTTGATTCGGATCATAACACCTTTGACCTAGCAACAATAATGATATCGGATCATGTGATTTACCACTCTTTTTGCCGTCCCATCGCTAGTATCGATGGAGCATACGTCCTTCGTACAGTCGTACCGGGGGGTAACCTTAACTTTCCACTCAGCATGAGGCGCGCCAGAGTACACGGTGGCGGTGCCTTCCGCAACTCATATCATCCTTTTCTTTCATTCCTCCAGCTACATGCTCGCAAAGCGTTGTGTCTTTTTGATGTCTGCTGTCGCCTTGGAAATGTCTTTAAACAAGTCACAAAGGTCCCCATGCAACAACAATGAGTTCAGACTCAGCCCTCTATGAGACACATTTTTTCCTTCACCTTTTTGCTGCCTTCGTGATGCCGAGAGTAATTATGTGACAAGATGAAAGGTACCTAGCGGTGAAGACGTTTCAAAGAAAGCCGACAACTTATGCAAGTACACTCTCATGTTGCAAGTTCGCTATTGCTTCGAACACTTGAACCATAAAGATCCATGATACTGCACGGCATCTCATCTGGCAGTGCTTCTATGGGCTCGCAGTATGCAAGCGTAGTACGTGAGTGTATCTGGTGGAAGGTATCAGCAACTTCGGTATGCGCATTTTACCCCTTCGCCGCTGAGCGCATCCTTGCCTGGAACCTCTCCCTCGTTGGTATACGCCTTCACGCGCGGTAGTATCAGTAGCTTCGGTACGGGGATTTTGTTGTAGCGCCGTCGAGAGAGCCCTTGCTAAGAACACCTCTCTCGCCGGTGCGCGTAGCCATGAGTGGGGGTACTAGTATCTCCCGGAAGATTGCGCTTTTGCTGTTAAGAGAGCCCTAGCAGGAACCATCTCTCTCGCTGGTGTGTGTATCCTTAGGTGGTGGTACCAGCGACTTTCGCATAGGGAGATCGTGGTTATCCCGCTGAGGGTACCCATTTGGAAAACACCTATCTCGTCGGTGCAAGCCTCCTCAAGTTGGTGTATCAGCAACTCTAGTATGGTGAATTCCCTATGTCGCTACGGAGAGAGCCCTCGCTTGGAAGAGCTATCTCGCCGGTGCATGCATCTTCAAGTGGTGGTATCAGCAGCTTTAGTATGCGAAGTTTGCTGTTTTACCGCTGGGAGAGCACTTGTTCGGAAGAGCTATCTCGCTGGTACACGTATCTTCAAATGGTGGTATCAGCAACTTTGGTTTATGCATTCTGGCCCTCTGCCCTTGAGCGGACCCTTCTTCAGACCCTGTCTCTCGCTGGTGCACGCATTCACACGCAGTGTTATCAGCAACTGTGGTATGGGGATTCTGCTATGTTGCTGCAGAGGGATGTCTTCCTCGGAACGGCTGTTTTACTGCTAAGAGGGGTGTCACATCTTTCAATCAGTGGAGGCCGGCCTAGAGTTTACCGCGGAACTTGCCGGCACGCCCGACTTCACTCGAGGAGTGAAGTGAGGGTAGACTGAAGAAGAGTGAGAGTTGAGGCGCGCGCGTTTGCACCTGTCACGAGCTAGATTGGTAATTAGCTTATCAGTCACTTTGAACCTCACTCACTCACCTCCTCCCCCTCTTCATCCACCTCCAACCTCCCGCCACCTCTCCACCACTAGACACACACCACAACCTCCTCCTCTTCCCACCCACCCACATTGCTCGCACCCATACGCGACGCCAACATGGCCGCCCCTGGAGTGCCCAGCTTCAAGTTTGTCAAATCGCCCGGCCTCGAAAAAGAAGGCAAGGGTAAGGAGGTCGCCGACATCTACCTCATCAACGGCCTACTACGAGTAGCAGTCAACGCACTCGGTCTCGAAAAATCTGACCGCTTTGAGTCCTTGGTCTCCGAGCTGCAACGCGCCTGGCATTCAGCATACGCGAGAATCAATTCCATCAAAGCAAAGACCAACCACGCTACAGGAGAGCTCAGCAACAACGCCGCAACCGCCGAAATTTTCATATACGGCAGAAATGTGAGCGACACCAGCAAGATCCACGGAACAACCATGCTCCGAGCAGTGAAGAACATGGCGATTCGTGTCGTCGCCGAGACGGCGAGACTCTTCCCAGGAACAATCAACTACAACCAACAGAGAAGTTCGCACGAGTCCGTTATCATCGCAATGTTTATCGAGGCCATCTGGGCACTGCAGGAGGACATCCCGAGCGGATTCCGCGATGCGCTTCTCCGCACGTCGCTGAGAAAAGTGATCATCTACTCGAGGGTGGATCAGGGACGTCGCGAAAGTCCGCTTGAGTTCCAACTTCGCGAGGCCAACGATAGGCTTTCACAGTCCGAAGCCAAGAATTTGAGAGACAAGAGGAACCACGACCTCGAGATTCGCAAGCTGCAGGGTCAGCTCGCGCCGGGTAATCCACGGCACTGGGAGAATGTACCCACCTTCCACTTGAACCGTGGGGTCAATCTTCCGGAGGATGTTGCAGACCTCCAAGCCACCAACAAGAGCCTGGTGAAAGAGATTGATGCGCTCAATATTGATCTCGAGGAGTCAGAGGGCAGACACAATCAGAAGGATGGCAGGATTCTGGAACTTGAGAAGAAGCTCGAAGGCGCAGCCAAGGGCAACATGCAGCTTAATCAGAACACCTCGGAGCTTAAGCATGAGCTGGATGTGATGCAGGGGAAGCTCTGGGATGCAGAGTTCAAGGTCGATAGTCAGGCCGTGATGATCGAGAGTCAGACCAAGAAGATCAGGGCTGGAATGACCAAGTCCGCGCGTCTTGGCGTGAAACTCATGCGGAAGACGGTGCAATGGCGTCACAAGTTGGCAAAGTAGAGGAGCGGAGCGAGTTGTTTGTGGAGAAGTGGTAGCAACGCAGCAAGCACGGCTGCATGGCAGTGCGACTTTCAGCGTCAGTTTGCAGCACATCGTTGGCCCTTGGGCTTGGAGAGCCGGTGTTTCGTTCCTCGGACGGTACTTCTAGAAAGTTGATCAAATAAAAGTTGTCGATTTGAACTCATGGCTTCCAGTTTACGGCTCTCACTGTCCGCGGTTTGTGTGTAGTAGTAGACTCGTTGCTTGCTGCCTTGCCTATCCGTTGAAGATTGGCACGCATCCGTGATTTTCCTGTATCTGGTCCATGGCTTTCTTTGATCTTAAACAGAGCGTATTGCTAATTTGTATATGGTTTTGATAGGGAGTGTGTTGTAGATGGATTCTACAGAAGTGAGGTGATGTCGCGCTCTGCCGGGCATGCCCGCCGCCCGACGTTCGGAGTTGACCGCCGCCTTCGCTGCCAGCTTACTAAAGAGCCGTGCAGTCTCTCGCTGACGATTTAAGATGTACTAATTCAAATCTTGATCACGCACGCTACTGCTTCTGGTATTCAAGTTGAAAAGCGTGTATGGTGACCATGTAGTGTTGCTGTCTTTGTCGACTTCGTGTCATGACCGACCGGTAGCCAGAGCCTAGGCGTGACAGATGTCAACAACGCGCTGTACGGTTGTCTTTCATCGAAGGTCAGATCATGATAACATTTCCTTGCGCCTGTACGTTGCGATTCTCGAGATCAGGCTTCCATTTGAGCGAGCTTAGTATCAAGGTTTTGGTGGTGCGTGGCGACATTGTAAACTCGTCGTTATCTGTGAATACGTAAGCCCACAAGAGTTACATATGAGCAATTATTGACGGTGATCTGGGAATACCGCAGTATTTCAAAGTTGGTTTGAGGGCAAGAGTGGAGGAGTGGCGCTTTAGCTCGACCTCACTTCACTTCAACGCGCTAAGTGGGGCGCCGTCGGCAAGTTCCGCAACGCCACTGAAAGTCAGCACCTGGGTATATCAGCGCAAATTCTCCTAAAGACGTCACTGCCTATCCTAAAATTGTTTAGTTCAGTGGTAAGAACTTTGGTCACGCAATGAGCACGTCCCTGTGCCGAGGACGAAGCGACCGTGAATGATCTCTTACGGTTCGGTGACCGCTCCGTGAGCCGGGCCTGATGTCGTCGAGACTCAGGTTTAGGGTTCCCACCCGCCTAACCACGGAGGGCCCATCCAACGGTTAAGAGTACACGGTTGTATCCTGATGGCAACGTCACAGATGCAGTAAACACAATAATGATTCGGATCATACACACCTCTGACCTTGCAACAATAATGATATTGGATCATATATCTTTACCACACTTTTTTTTTATCATTCCAGCGCCCATCACCAACGCAGCCACGAGCTCACATTCATTGTTGGGAGAAGGTGACCGAAAGATCTCTTTGTTGCGCTTTTTCTGCAGTGTTGCGCAAAAGATCCATGCCTTTGTTGTGTTCGTTGTGTGTTCGAACCACCAACCTCCCTCCCTCGATTTTTCCCTCATCATCCACGTGACGAGCAAGCTGACTGGGCACTCATCTTGAGTACATTCACCTGTGCACCAAGACCTGCAAGCACTACCCTTATCTTTAGTCGCCGCACCCTCGAGCCGTCTACGCATTTTTCATGATCCCACCGCCGCTCTGCATGAAAGGACTCTTCTCCCGGAACCACTTGCCCTTCCAGATGAACACCAAGGGAGCCACACCCAGCAACAGCGCCAGAAACCCGAGGAGTGTACTCGCCCACTGGAAGCCAAGATTAGTGTACATGCTCTGCGCCGCCAGAGGCAAGAAAGCGGCGACGTTGTTCTCGCCAAACGCCACGGCGCTGATGGCCGAGCCAGCGTAGTCGGAAGCAGCGTAGGCGTCTGTGATGTAGTCGGCCACCGCCGTCACCACGGTCATGATGCCGAAACCGACCATGGCAAGCCCAATCGCTGGCGCGATCCAGGGGAAGTCGGGATAAGATGTCCAGGCGTAGACGAACATGCCGCCGACGATTCCGACAAACGAGCCGAAGACGCTGACGTATAGGCGCGCTTCCGGGATTGGGCGGCCAGGACTTTCGGTGTTGCGGCTTGCGGATTGTAGATATAGACGTGTACCGTAGAGGGTGGCTAGCCAGCCGAGGCCTTCTCCGATCACTACTGCGGCTTGCACGTAGCTGATGCTGTACTCCTCCCAGTCGTATAGGGTTGAGAAGATCTGAGCGACGGACTGTGTGAAGAGGAAGACGGTACCGAAGCTGAAGGCTGACCACATAGTGCTAGCAAACAGCACGGGCTCGGTGAATAGCAGCATCAATGGACGAGCCGATGAGCGAGCCAGTCTGTTCCAGATTGGAGGAGCGCTGAGCTCATTCTCGGTGTAGATCTTGTTGCCAGTGGTGTTGCGGAGCTTCTTCGCTCGCCGACGAAGGATAACGGTTCCGCGGGTCTCCTCGACAGTAAACCAGAAGATTGGGAAGAGAGCCACGTATATGATGATTTGGATGTAGAAGATCCATCTCCAGGACTGTTGGGTGCCTGCCAGGAACTGTGTTACGACGCCAAAGACCGGTGGACCTAGCGTGCTCCCCCAGAGATACAGCAAAATGTAGAGGCCAACGGGAATACTCCGCTCCTCCTCGGTAGCCCATACGTCAGGAATGACGCTCGCGATTGTATTTGCCAGCAAGGAAGCGCAGCCTCCGGAGAAGAATCGTGTTACGATCAAGGTGGCGAAATTTTGCGCCACGGCCTGTGGAATGATGAAGATGATGAACACAGCATAAGTGATCATGAATCCAACCCGGACGCCGAGATCCTCCATCATTGGCAAAAACAAGATGATGAATACTGCTCCGCCAACGGACCACGAGCACATTGGCCAGTAGCTGTGAGGGAAGTTGGCATCGCTGATGCCGAAATCCGCGTTGATCTGTCCAGCCGCCACGGTAATAGAAGTTCCATTCCAGCAGGCCATGAGAGTAGCGAACAATGCCGAAGCAGTCACAATCCATTTGCGGCGGTTGCTCCAATTGACCGGGTTGGTAGGGTCGTCCGGTCCATCCCAGTTCAGAGTTTGGACGTCCTGCTTCTCGCCCTGGAAGACAGGCGAGTCACATCCTTGGTCCTGGACATCGCGGAGTTGTTGTCCGTTGCTCTCGAGACGAGCATCAATGGCCTGTGCTGCGTTGCTCGGTTGTCCAGTGGTGCTCATGCTGCATTGAAAGAAAGATGTTGAAAGAGCCTACTCTGCATGGGAAGGAACGTGAGAGGATCCGTAAGAAATATACACAAACAGACATCATGACGGGAGAGAATGGGACCGCAGGACCAGAGGAGGCGAAGGAACGACGAGAGGGTTTCTTTAGCGCGAGATGAATGACCAAATGCTTACCCTTTCCAGCAATAGCGGCAAACGCGGCTGTAGGGAAAATGTCGTCAGGTATATTGGTACTTCCGGATGACATAGTCGAAGTCGTAGACCGCACTGGTCCGATGAAATCTCAAGGCCGGCATCATCAAGAAGAGCTGAGTTGACGCCAGATCACTTCTGGACGAAATCGATAAGCCTTGGTAGGTTTGTTTAAACATTGTTCGCGTCTTGGGGAAAACTTGGAGAAGTCTGACATTTTGAGACCCACTTTCCTGCACGCCATCTCTCGGCGTCTGCGGACTCCTGATCGACGAACTGCAGAGCGAGTAATGCAGATCTGCTTGGCGAACTCTCTTTAGGTCAGCAAAGCAAGCGTTATCTCATCGCAAGTTCGATGTGTACAGTGGGGCTTACCGTCAACTCTATACCCTTGTACCATTGGCTTCACTCCCAAACAGACATTCTCACATACCTCTAAACAAATCAACCACCACTCAACATGTCTGGCAGCCCGAACTACGCAGAAGCAAGGCGTCTCATCTACGCTGCCCACGATGAAGACCCAAACAAGCACACCACAGCCGACGGCCAGGAAGTCCCATACGAAACTCACTACTCCGCCAAAATGGAGAAGTTCCTCAACAAGCGCGCTCCCGAAGCCTCAGACGTCTTGAAGCTCGCGATCTGCGGTCAGCACTTCCGACGCTGGGAAGTCCCCAGAGACAGCTACCCAAAGACCAAAATCGGCTACCACTCCTGGCGGACATTCCTGAAGAAGCGCCAGGGCAAGCTTGTCGCAGAGATCCTCGAGCAGAACGGATACCCTGAGGCGGACTGGAAGAGATGTCAGAGCTTGATCGAGAAGGAGGGCTTGAAGCAGGGCGAGGATGAGGTGCAGATCTTGGAAGATGTGGCTTGCTTGGTGTTCCTGGACGACCAGTTTGACGATTTCAAGAACCATCATGATGCGGACAAGATTGTGAATATCCTCAAGAAGACTTGGGGGAAGATGTCGAAGGAGGGGCAGGATATGGCGCTGGAGCTGCCTATGACTGATGACTGCAAAGATCTCGTGGGTAGGGCGTTAAGCGCTTAGGGGTGGTTTTGAGGATAATGATACCATGTCTTTCAATTATGAGAGGTTGAACCACGCTCTTCGCTATATCTCTTTTTCCACACCGGGACACGAGCGTTGCTATCTTTGGCAGCTTGAGGACCGGAATACTTCTTTCCTTTTAACGGTAGTGGAATACATGTATTCACTAATTCGACCAGAGTACGCCACCTGCACATTGAATGGGTGGGTAGATATGAAACCATACCTTCCCGATTTGCTCTGCCTTTACTGCGCCTAGGCATCGCCATCGCAACACCCATTCCCTATCCAAAGCAGTCGCGGCCTATGTAGCCACTGGACCTGTCTTCCCGGTGACTAGGCTAGTCGATTGATCGAAACATCATTAAATGGTAAACAGCCCAGGCGACCATTAACCTCAACTCTCAACAACTTCACCTCAATCTCATATTTTTTATCGCACAGATAACCCCTCCAGAAAACCAAGAAAGATGGCCCAACGCAAGGCAACAATGCCCAACCTGACCCGCAACTTCACCGACGCAAACCAGATAATCTCCCCCCAACACCTGACCACGCACTCGCACTGGATTCGCAACACGCTCGATCTCCAGATCGCTCACTCAGGCCCTGAAGCCCTCGCCGCCAACGACCTCCTTGATCTCGATTCCTTCCTCCGCGCCCTCCTGGCCCAAGCTTCGCAAATAACACTCGAGACCCTGCGGACAACGAGGATTCACCTTGCCGTTTTGGATATATGCGGGCGGGCGACGAGGTGGCCGTTGAAAGTAATCGAAAGGGCGGAGGCGATTGGCAACATCTGGGAAGGGAAGTACGGGAGTTTGAGTCAGATTGGGTGGGTTGTGAGGGTGGAGGGTTGGGATGAGGTGGTGGAGAAGAGGGAGAGTTTGGTTTTGAAGGGGTTGAATATTGGAAAGGCGAGGAGGTTTGGGGATCTTGGGTTTAAGCCTGGAGAGTGAGTTTTTGCAGCCCTTCCATCTACCATCCTCACGCCTGATTTGTTGCAGAGTGCCCGGCTGAACAAGATCTTTCACAGTTGGTGGATCAACGCTCTCTTCGCCTTCAACGCCGGAATCCTCGACTCTTCCGATCCTCGAGGAGGGATCGTGGCGGACTCGAAAGGCGCTTATGCTGTTCTGCTGACTGGCAGCGACGAAGTGTCGAGCGCTAATCCTGAATCGTTTGTCTACCGCGCTCGCGATGCCGACAGAGGACGATTCCGGCTGACGGCCGCAACGATCGATTCGCGCCATCCCGTACGAATACTGCGCAGCCATTCTCTGCACAGTTTCTGGAGTCCCAGAGCTGGTGTGCGGTATGAGGGCCTGTGAGTGAATTTGGATCGAAGCTCTGTCGTAGTACGCAAGACTCCACGGCTGACAAAATCCACCGCACAGCTACAAAGTAACCTCCTGGTCAATAGTCCACATCCCCTCCACCGGCCGAATGGTCTACGACATCACGTTCAAGCGCCTCGTCAGCGAGTCGAGCATGGAAGCCGTGCTGCAGCGGCCCTGGACGGAAGAGATCGAAGACTACGCCAAGTACAAGCGTCTCAAGAGATCCGCGAGAGAAAAACGGCAGGAGATCGAGAGAAAGGCGATGGAGGCTAAGCCTGGTGATCTCGTCGTCTCTGGGAGCGATGGTACTGCTGAAGCGCGTTATGCTTGGCCTGCGAAACAGGATTCGGTTTGGGATGTGTATGAGGATCATTTTGCTGAGTCGCCGAAGGGGAGTGTTGTGGTGCGTAGGACTGATAGGGAGGTTGTTGGGAAGGAGATTGGGGATCGGGACACCCTCTTTGGCGAAAGTTGGAGTATGCAGTGAGCGTTTGGAGGTTGAGGCGCTTTACATGGATGCAATCATTGGATAGCTGTTTGATTGAGGCGCTTAGAGGAATATCATGATTACGATGCCCTAGATGATACCTATTCACGAGTTTACCGGGCATTAGTGCGCTAGATGTATCGCTCTAACATGAACAATGCTGTACACTTATCTTACAAGCCTTGCATCGCGGGCCTAGAACCTCAGGATCTCACCCTCTTGTCCGATACCACCTCGGAAGAGCTCCTTGATGACCTTGCCATCGAGCACCGTCTTTGCAACAATGCCCTCGACGTGCTCCGGGCCAACTCTGCCATACCAAATACCCTTGCCAGCCAACGCGTGGCCGCTGAACGAAGGCGGAATGTAGACAATTACATTGCCAGCCCACTTGTGTCCGCCGATGTGCGAGATCAAGCCCACTCTCGCGGTAGGGGTGTATCCCACCACCTCAGTCTTGACCTCCGCAGCCTCTGCTACCGGTGCATCCTTCAACAAGGGTACATTCTGTCTCTGCAGCTTCTCTTCGAACTCATCGCGGAGGATGGGACCCAGCTTTCCACACCTCTCGTCCCGACCGCCGTGTCCGCAGATGAGGATCATGACCTCGTCGACTTTGCGCGCGCCAGGGAATTGTCTCTGGACTTCTGGTGCGCGGAGGAGGATGTTCTTTTGTTCGCGCGTGAGGCGATCATGCTGCTGGTGGAGGCGCGAGGGCAGGACGAAGCCTCTCAGGAAGGCTTCTACGGCTGTCGCTTCGGTGGGGATGTTCGGGACGTATTGGAAACTGGGGAGGAGGAAGGCGGAGGCTGGAGGAGCGTTGGGTGCGTCTTGCGGTACGATGCTGGGATCTTTACCGGGACCACCGGCGGGTATTGAGCTCGCTGTTGATTGCGTTGAGCGCTCTGTCTGATGAGGCACGGCGGGTGTAGGGGCGAAGGACGAATTCGTGAGCATGACATTGTGGTATGGCTGGCGGCGTGTTAGTGAGACGGTCGCTTATCATTATCCTGTGGACCGCGCGTGATGACCGACATTGCTGTACTTTCCATCCTTCCCCAAGAAGCCCTTTACCTGTCTGACGAATGCTCCTCCTTCTTCGTCATCCTCTATGCGACTCGTCCAGTCGTCCTTGCCAGTAGATATGAGCACCTGCTCGGCGTATGCAGGCATGGAGCCATTGATGCCTTGCTCACGCTCGATATCCAGGCCTGCTGGGGTCTCTCTGCATTGACATGTCGGCGACGGACATCTCTCGATGGTGGGAACTGGTGGTGGTGCGAAGGGGATGTCGATGCGTGAGGCGAAGCAGCGACGGGCGAATGTTGACGATCTCACAGCTGGGTGCGAGAGCTGGAGCGCGCGTCTGCTTCCATTTCGAAGGACGTTCATGGCAATGTGAGTTGCAGAAGAGATGCCGAGGAAGTTGATGCTACAGGACTCCATTGTTCAGATGCACGCGCATTCGCATTCGCGACTTTTCTTAATTGCAACGTCATGCGATATCATCGTCTGTTCTTACAACCTAACGTTCACGTCGATGATGCTCGGACATGCCTCCACTTCACTTGCGAGAAGTTGACAACCAACAATTCGTCTCGAACGTCAGCGACATAAAACTTAGGTAGGTACCAACACCAGCCCAGCCCAATACCGCCCGGTGGACAACGTGCGACTCGAGAAGGACTCAGAGATCGGGGTCATGCAAGACCAAGCTTCCGGAACGACAAGGCAAGAACGACGGGCCGGTGCTGCCCCTTCTTTCTTTTCTCAGCCTCATCACCACCTCACCACTTTAGAAACGCGGCATCCCGTGTGTATCGCCACCTCACAAGACCGTCACCATGACCGCCCGTGGTGGACTTGTCGTGGACACTGGGACGTCCTCCAAACCTCCACCCTCAGTCCAGAACGTGGAATTTTATCCAGTCCTAAAATACCTTCACTTCCCACCCAAGGCCCGGCCACCGGTCAGTGGACAGACAAACCTCTAACTCTGCCGTATAGCAGTACAGTAAAATGGCCACCTCTTTGCAGATGCAAAAAGAGTTTCCCGTTTGATGACAGTATCGGTCGACGACCCTCCTCGCTCTAACCGCGCGTTTCGCAGCGCATAGTAAAGTTCGGGCAGTCTGTTTCATCAAGCATACACTATCGAGTCTTCCAAACACAGCGGCTCGGCAGCACAAGTACGGCACTGCAGACTAGTAAGTCAGTAACCTCCAGGAGCGGCATCACCGATATGCCGTGTGGTATTCTCGACACTAGAGATGCGGGCCTTCCATTTTCTCATTGTCGCCTACGACTCAGCGGCGACAGCATCGATCCGCTAATTGTGGCTTGCATTGTTCCCGTCTTGAACCAATTTTTCTGATTGACCCTTTGTTTGAGTATTCGTCGTCCTTTGTTCAAGACTCTAACCTTCCATTGTTGTCCCGAGCACTCGGGTTTCTGCTCACTTGGAATCACCGGCCACTTTAGACATTCCTCTGTGTCAACGCATGCACACCTTACTGGCAAGTCACATTCTTCCCATACCACCAACCTCCAGAAGCGCCGGACGCTCTGAGGAACCACGGGATCTCATCGTTATATTCACTCAGACAAAATTGTCAAGAATTGTTCAAAAACGATCAAAACACGCATTTACTTACGCTCGATTACCTCCACACTCATCTTCGACACGCTCACTCTCTGGAAGATTGAACCAACGACATGCACTACCTCCGCTCAATCATCATCCTCACAACAGCCCTCCTGACCAGCTCAGCTGACGCACGACACCCATACCGCCATGGACGACCGGGCCACGTGATCGGCCCCGGCGGCAGTTACCAGGCAATCCCTACCAGCATTGAATATACTACGTATTATATACCCAGGCCGTCCGCGACCCAGCCATGCAACCCTAGCACCCTTACAAGCGCTTTGCCTTACACTCCTACCGGAACCGCCCCGGCGGTGAAGGCTCGCCCGACTTATCTTTACGGAGCTAACGCCGGTGGACATCTAATAGTCGAGAAATGGATGACCCCGGATCTCTTCGAAGGGACGAATGCCACCGATCAGTGGTCGCTTGATCAGACTGAAGGCGCGGAAGCTAGACTCAAGGATCACTGGGAGACGTACTACACCAAAGACGACTTCGCTGCTATGAAGAAATGGGGCCTTAACGCGGTGCGCATCCCTATCGGCTTCTGGGCTTATGACAATGCTAGAACGCCATACCTGCAAGGCGCCGACGCCTATCTCGAACGGATGATCGAGTGGTGTCGTGAGCTAGGGCTTTGGGTTTTGGTCGATTGCCACGGCTCGCCAGGATCTCAGAACGGCTTCGACAACAGCGGACGTTCGGGTGTGGCGAAGTGGCAGAAGAAGAAGAACCTCCACCGAAGCATTGCAGTCCTCAAGATTATGGCGGCCAAGTACGGCTCGATGAAGTACGCCGACGTGGTGTACGGCTTGCAGCTCGTCAACGAGCCCATCTCCTGGGACAACAGCACCCTTGAAGTCACGCAAAAGTGGACCAAGAAAGCTCACAAGAGCGTCCGCGCCGTTGCAGAGAACCCGGACTTTGTTATTACCATGCACGACGGCTTTGAGGGTCCTTCGAAGTGGATCGATGTCGGCAATGCGATCAAAGCCAATTCAAGTCGCCTCGAGGCCGCGGGCTTCGCCAACAATAACATGACCAGAAGTAATTCGAGCCGCCCGACGACCGTTGGCTTCGCCGTCGACACCCACCTTTATCAAAACCAAGTCGAAGCGGACAAATGGCTGACCCAGCCCGAACACATCGCCAAAGCCTGCGACTGGGTCAACGCCAACCTGCTGCCGCAGAACACAACGAACTCTTCACTCCCCGTGTTTGTGGGAGAGTTTAGCGCCGGGACAGACATCTGCGCAAACCCAGATGGTAGCACTGTCGCTGGTACGACATGCTGGATTGATGGCTGCCAGTGTCAAAACAACGTCGACATGCAGTGGTGGAATCAGCCGCTGAAGGATGTGACGAGGCAGTTTTTGGAGGCCGAGTTAGAAGCTTTCGAGAAGGGCGCCCAGGGTTGGTTCATCTGGTCGTGGAAGGGTCCTGGTGCTTGGGGGATGGAGAATTTGATCAAGTACGGCGTTGTTGGGGAGAATGTGGAGGATAGGAAGTACAGAGGTCAGTGTGGGTACTAAAGAGAGTTGCCTGCCCGAAGGGCGTGTGTGTCCCGACTCCCGAATGGATCCGGTCGAGAATGGTTACCGAAGCCGAAGCTGGGCTGGCCTGGTTCGCCGCGCGGCTGCATGGTTCTCGAGGCGAAGGATGATATGCATGGCATTTAGAGTTGTTGGTTACATGCCGTGCTCGGCCGATATATTGATAGATCGATAAAGCAATATCCAGAAAAGCTTACCATCCCTGCTATATGTCAGTACGACGACCTGGATGTGGCCGTCAGCAATCTCATCACGCCGGCGTGAAGACGTCTGAAGAGTTCGGTGAATGTCTCACCGCTCGCTGCACATCCCACGCCGAGTGACAGATATACAAGCAGCTGGCGCGTGATGGGCGGCAGCATGAAGCAAAGAGACATGGCCGGCACACACCCTCCGCAGGCTCTCGCCAGGTCTCCCGATCATCTTTCGGCACACACGTGCTGAGCCAAGTGTGAGGATGTCGTGCTGTGGTTGGTTGGTGGTTATCCTAAAGTCGTCCGCATGCGGCTTAGGGGCGGGAGGGAGGTGGGAGCGGGTGCCTGAGGGCGGCATGTGACGCGACCTCGTGACCCGGCTGGCCTTGACGGACTTGTCTTGATAGCGACGAAATCCTATCCTGACCTGTCCCTGTCCTGCTGCCTCGTCCCGTCGTCCGACGCGTCGAAAAGGAAAAAAAGTGTGAAATCGCCCTGCGAGCCCGAAAGATCAACGCGACTCTTCCTTTCCAAAACAAATCGAAGTTCGAATCTGGAACGCCGAGGATCTTGCCCACACCTAGAGCCCGCGCTCCCTTTCCCTTCGCGATTATCGCCCGCTTCGACTCCCTTATCACAACGTGACTACAACGTGACCGCACATCACCTGACCACATCTCGAACAACCTCGAATTCAGAACAAGGTACGCGCAATATTTCCTCCTCTCGAATGCGCCTCAGGATGGCAAGGTACTGTCGCATCGTCCGCCTGGCCTCGTCGAGGCACACTGCGACCGCTTACCATTGCCTACCGTGCGACCCGTTTGTCGCGCGCGAAGGCAGATCGTTGTCGCGGTCGTTACTCATGCGCATCGCCTGGTCGGAGCGACACGTAGGAGGCAGCAGGTGCTGGGTGTTTCCAGTATTGAATGCGGCCCTGCATTGCGCGCGAGCTCCGGGGCACATGTTGCACGCAATCGCGAGCGATCAGTGACTGCTGCGCCTGGCATCAACCACACCTCTGCTCGTATTCATGCAGCGACTGCCGTAAACAAGTACTGATTGTAACCTCCTAGACCGTTCTCGAATCCAGTACCCTCGGCCTGCGACATCACCTCTTCTCGCCCTGCGATACAACTGCTGGAGCGGCAGCCATAGAATCTGTCGGGATACTCACAACACCTCTGTCAACAACAACGACAGCCACGATGTCTGTCATGTCACCGCAAAAGCGCAAGAGAGATTCGCACGATATGCCGGAACTGCGTGCTGCTCCCGGGATGAGCCAGGACACATCGGAGTTCGAGCAACAATACATACACACCCAGGATGATGATGAGCATCAAATCGACTTCACCATGTCAGTCATGGCACAACACCCACACCAAGACGACGCGATGGTCACCGACCAACAACCACAGCAGATGCAACAACACCAGCCCGAGCAACAAAATCCGAACCACCAGCGATCACACTCACATAGTCAACAAGGCATCTTGCCCAGCGCCAGCGATACCGCCACCGCAGCGCTGGCACAATATCACACTATGAGTGTTCCGCAGCCCACAGAGAACACTTTCATGCACCAACCCACAGAGAGCGGAGACCGTGTTTCGGCCACGCCTGTTGACCAGACTCCTGGCCCGAGGTCTGGCAGTTTTGGCGAAATGGACGTCAACGGACAGAATGGAGACGCATCTTCGCCATCAGGCGCTCAAGCCACACCCGGTGGAAGTAAGCCCTCTGTTGGGTCAGAAGAGTGGCACAAAGTGCGCAGGGACAACCACAAAGAAGGTAAGTTGCAGTCTGTTCAATTTTTTTTTGCACATTGCACAAAAACTAACAAGCACTCCTCAGTCGAGAGACGCCGCCGCGAAACCATCAACGAAGGAATCAACGAGATCGCTAAGATCGTGCCCGGATGCGAGAAGAACAAGGGCAGCATTCTCGCCCGCGCCGTGCAATTCATCACCCAGCTCAAGGACAACGAGACGCAAAACATCGAGAAATGGACTCTGGAGAAACTTCTTACCGAGCAAGCCATCGCCGAGCTCAGCTCCAGCTGTGACAAGCTTAAGAACGAATGTCAACGCGCCAGGGCCGAGTGTGAGCTGTGGAAGAAAGCCGCGCAAAAGGCCGGTGTCACTTCCATCGAAGGCCTCGCTCCTGGTCCTGGTGCGAATTCTGATGCTGGTGCTGGTTCTGGAGATGTCAAGGAGCCCGTTTCTGCTTCTGTTCCGAACACTGCTGGTGCTGCTGTTGCCGCTACGGCGGCGAACGAGGATACTGAGTAGACCTCACTTCCTCTTGAGTCGTATTGCTTCGTCTAGACGGCAAGCTGAGGGAGTAGAGGAAGGGGAGGAAGGATGGAGGAGATTCTTTCTCATCCCATGTTTTCGATATTCCTCGCCGAGCGTTGGGCGAGAGGGAAGCTTGCGCGCTTGAATTTACACACACAACGATCAAACACGGCCGATCGATCGACCGACCAACCAGCAGGGTACACACAGGACGGCAAAGACAGGTAATTACAGCAGGCGAAAGACGGAGCCCATATCGGCACTTTGTGGGAGCGAGCAGCAATAGCAATAGCAGCAGCTTTGGTGGATTTGTAGGGGCTGTCGATAAGGTTCTTTCTTTATTCCCTCTCTTTCTCGTAGTTTTGAGCTTATCTATCTACAATTCATGAGATCATGCAGCATACACTTCTTTTGTCCAATCTCATGTTTTCCTGACTCTGAGCAGACGGTACTGCGTTAAGCCTGGCGAGTTTTCGAGACTCTACAACTCCCTCATGGCCAACCACTGACTCTCTCTGCATTCGTCTCGCGCAGCAGTGTGTTGCTTGCCACGCCTTCATCCTGCATGCACTTTTCCACGGCCAGCACCCTTGTTCCAGTCCAACGCCGCGCTCAATGCTAGTGAAGAAAGAATTTTCTGCCAAATGGCACGGAGAGAAAAATTCAGATCATTTCGACACGTTCATTCAGTTCCGATCCCAGATTATCCTTGTGATGCCCAGGACAAAAAGATAGAAAGAATCTAGTAGAAAGACTCGACCATGGCCTCCTTGTGCGTGGTGTTGATGGCACCGGGAGCCATGCCCTCGCCGAGCTTGAAGACGGACTCCATGACGCTGAGCTCGGTGGCGGTGGTGTCGAGACCAGTGACGGCCATCCAGTCATTGACAACCATGCCGGCGCCAACAACAGCGCTACCGCGGTTCACACTGCCAGCGACAAGAGGAACTTGCAGAAGCGAGCTGAGCTCATCTTGGTCCTGAATGCTGGTCTTGGGGTGCACGATACCGCCCTGGTTGCTGAGGCTCATGTAGCTACCAGTCAGGACATTGTCGGCGATTGTCTGGCGGAAGACCTCGACGCCCAGCACGTCGGCGATGATCTCCTCCGACTCGCGCTCCAGATCCGGGTGGACGAGCGCGACGTGGTCGTTGGCGCAGATGACGTTTCCGAGCGCGGAGAGGCGCTCCTCGATTCTCTGGATCTTCACGCTGTCCGGGATGCTGTTGCGCAGGTGTTGCAGCTCTTGGTCTGAGGTCGAGGTGGGGACCAACAGGCCTTTGCGGTTGCCGGCGGTCAGGCGGCCGACGATGCGGGTGCCGGCGATGGTGGTGTGGCAGATGGGGATTACGCCTTGGAGTTCGGCTTCGAAGACGCTGTTGGGTGGAGTGTGTTAGCGACTTGCTATGCAGATTGTGCTGGCCTGGCGCAAAGCCAAGTGCGCATGCGCGATGTTCTCTTTTACGTACCTGTAGAAGTTCTCTGAGGCGCCGACGGCGACGAGGGCGTAGGAGTTGGTGAGGGTGGAGAAGACACCGACCCTGTAAGAGATCGCGGTCAGTATGTTGCGCAGTTTCTTTGTAAAGACCTCGGTGGGAGGCGCGGGGCAAGGGCAGCTCACTCGTTGGAGTTCTCGAAAGCTGCGCGGACAGCCATGATTGCGGTTGTGTGGGTGGTGTTGTTGTTGGAGGTTTGTTGGAGTATTTTGCGGGTGGAGTGGTTTCGTTGTATTTGTTGGTGGTGTGAGAGAGACAGGTGTAGGTTTAGTGCGGTTGTGATTTGAGCGGCGGCGGCGGTTTGCTTTGGAGTCTGGACGTCGAGTGGTTTTGTAACTGAGTTGCGTCACGGAATTCTCGTTCGCCGACCCTTTTTTAGGCTTAGACCCTGATTGATGGCTGTGACTCGAACTACAAGATCACTCATCCTTTCTCATCTACCAACATGCATCCATCTAATCTCGCTTCGTCGGCGATGATCTGGCTATCCTGAACGATGATTCAGCTTGAGTGCACACTTTTGCTACGTCTACAGGAAAACCGACTATCAACCTCTGACCGGCCAGGGATGATCGACATGAATTGCGCCATACACGCTCATGCTGTATCAATACAGTATGTCCACATGTCACCGGCTGGCAAGCGAGATCTGGACATGTCTTGTCCGCCTTGTCGTAAATCGACTTGTTTGGGGAATATTGTAGCCTCAATGCCGACTCTTAGTAAGAACTCAGCATGCCATTGACAGACACATAGGTAGCGGCAAGATTACTCATGTCTCCTTTACTTGGCTCAAGTTGGAAGACTTCAACTCTGAGACCAAGGCATGCTTTGGTCCCTTGTCGCGATTCAAATCGCTCGAGCATTCGTCTTAACATGTCCTACAGCACCGTGCCTGGCTCAATGATCAAGAATACCAGGACAGATCAACCGAAATCGCCACTCACGCATCATGCATCCGCCCGCTGCTTTGCAAGTCAAGTGTCGGTCGCTATCATCGCACAAACGCCTACGTCCCAGCTCTGTTGTTCGGCAACCCGCATCTATGAACCTGTCATCAGACTGCAGCACTATCTAATCCACGCCGATTTCCCGGTTCTATGCCTCGATCCGACGCATCCAGGGGTTGTTTGGCGTAACCCGGATACCGCGACAACCAAAGCTCTTTTCGAAGCTTGTGGCTCGATGACAAGGCGCGTATTCATGGGAAGCTCGAGTAATTGCGAATATAAGTAGAGCCGAAATGAGTTTCTTTGTGTTGGGAAGAAGTACAGCCACAACGACAAAAGCTGAGTCATATGTGGTACTCTTTCATCTCGACGCCAGATCAAGGAACACATGGATGACAAAATCCGCCATTTTCGGGAAATAAAAAAATGATGTGCGCCCCGGGAAGACAAAGGAGCAACAAGCCCTGATAGCGACGTGACTTGGCGAGCTTGCGCATTGGCTCGTTTACTAGGCACGAAGGAACCGGTCACCAAATCGAGAAACAGGCAGACACAGACAGAGCTTTCCCCAACGACTGGGAAACCGTACGCATGTGGCTTTTCGGGTCGGGTTGCCAGGATTAATGAGCGTGTGTTGGCGTTGGCGATGATGCGGGAGGTTAAACGAACGAACTGGGAGCCCTCACATGCGATGGCGATCTTTAGATTGAAAGAAAGGCGGGACGGAAGCAAACACTACTCGGTGGTCGGCGACCGATTGCTGAGTCTAATCTCGGTTCATAGTACCGAAAGTATGTACTTGATACTTTTGCACGAACTGCCACTACATGCACCGTTGTCGATCATATATGCCATACCATAGTTCTCGGCTCTGACGAGGCAAACAAGTGACTCTTCAAGAAGATTATATGCATGGAATCGGCATGTTTCCTTGTGCTGCTGTTCGGGCTGCGGCTAGGCCTGCTGCTGCGGCTTTGGGGGACCACACAGGGGGGGGAACGTACCGCGGTGCTAAGGATGCTGTGCGACTTGGGCGAGGCTGCATGGAATTGAACGGGCTTGTGGCGGGGCGACTTGGCGGGAGGAATGAAATGGCGGACAGACTGGATGAAGTGTCAAAGGTGAGGAGCTGTGGTAATGTGGCATTCATCCAGTGCCTGGACCGTGTGGGACCATCCATGTATCTGCCGTGGGAGAGGGGTTGATTGATTAAAGAATGGGCAATATGGAGCTGGAGAGGCCCAAAAGGTACAATGCAATACCTACGATTCGGTACCTACAACACATATCTGCAGAGACACGTGAACAGACAGTATTGGACTCGGCGGATAGGTATTGTCTGCTGGCATCTATCTATCAGATGTGTCACTGTTGGGTGTTCTGATCTAAAGGCCATGCTTTGTCTAGCAAAGGCTGATTTACATGCAACGTGTTTCAACGGCCTGATCGACACGCACTAGAATCCTGCTGACGGACTTGGTCAAAGGGTCTTCTTTTCTGCTCTGATTTAAAGACTTGACGACCGGTAAGGCGCTGCGCTAGTCACCGAAAGGCTGAAGCCACCCGTTTGCTGCCTGCTGCACCCTGCTTCTTAACGCCCATGTGTGCAATGTTGCCGTCTTGCCTGTCGCGCTGGAATCGGTATCTGTCTGTAGCTAGCTGCGAGGTATGCCTGGAGGTACGTCCATCATCATCGTCGTCTTCTTTTCTCTTCTGTGCCCTTCATCCTCTCTCTCCCTCGTCCTGCTTATCATACTCCTCATCTGTCTCACCATCCGACTCCCTCGCGCCCGCCAGGTACCTGCGTGCCATATCGCAGCTCCATTCCACGCCATCTCGGGCTGCCGCGTCCCTTGCATCCTCGCACTCGCCGCCCTCACCTCGTCCAGCCTTTTTGTCCATAGCCTGTCCATGCCATCCTCTGGCGCGTACCTCATTTCGCCCGCTCGCCCACGTGCACAGGAGCGAATACAAGGTGCCAGGCAAGGCCTTGCACACATCCGCCGCCCACCTGGCTCCGGCCCTCGTACATATCACTCCACGCCCTGCCCGCCCATCTGAGCTCTCCGTCTTCCTTCGCTTCTTTCTCAGAGAGCCTACCTTACCATCTGGATCACTGTCTTACCACGCGCTGTACATTCAGTGTACACATTCTCCAGTGTATAGTCGCGTCTGGACCAAATCCTACCCATCAAGCTCCAGCTACAACCTTGCTCCACTAAAGAAAGAAGGTCCGGCTGAGTAACCCTGCCGCCGCCTCGCCCATCTCTGCTGACCGACGCAAGATCACTCACTCGCACTTACTACAATCTCTGATTGAGCAAAGTCTCTTCGCCTGCCCATTTTCCGCGTTCTGAGAATCGCGAC
Organism: Cladosporium phlei; assembly: GCA_003614995.1. Taxonomy (NCBI): domain Eukaryota; kingdom Fungi; phylum Ascomycota; class Dothideomycetes; order Cladosporiales; family Cladosporiaceae; genus Cladosporium; species Cladosporium phlei. The sequence goes on from QZFA01000012.1 coordinate 228,977, forward strand.
TGTACTTATAATCCATCCATTCACGACTTCAAACGACACGACCTCTATAAACTCCACCATACCTACATAATCCTGTTTAATGTTACACGACTCATGAAACTGCGCAACCATGGTATTCTCCAACAACGTACGTTCGCATCCTTGCTGCCCTTTGCATCAATCACAACTAACATGCATTCGCAGCCTCGCTCTTTTGCGAAAACCACTACCTCAAGCTTCCCCGAGACCAACAAGGACGGCACACCAGTTTCGTTCGCGGCACCATGGGGAAGAGAGAAGAACATATGGGCGGTCAACGCCTTTGCCAACACCGGGACAAAGCCTGATCTTGTGAAGCTGCGGGACTACGGACACTCAAGCGCCGACAAGAAGTCGGGCTCAGGCGTGCTTCTGGAAGGGTCTCAACTGTGGAGCACAAGAACCGACACTGGCAACCGCGCATTCGCTCCTCCACGTCAAGTGGAGAGTAATGGTACCCAGCTGCGACATGCGAGCACGGCTGGCTCGCAACAGTCAGGCCTGTCGCCTACCGAGAATATATCGCCAACCACTACTCGACCGCCGATGATCAACTTGACGAACAGCGACTTTGCAAATCGAATGCTTCGCAATGGATATTCTCCCCACGAAAGCGGTCCGCCGACTCTCTACACCAAGTTCAATGCTCATGCGCCTGCGGTCGAAAGCCGGACAGACTCGATCTCGCCCACTGAGACCAGAAAAAACATTTGGTCAACGACTCCCCGGGACCACAGTCTGCCTTCCTCTCGACACTCTAACATCGAGCCAACGTTCCCAACACCGCCGGCGAACACGCAAATTGCCCCTGTCAACACGCGTAATCCTTCATTCTCTTCGCAACGCAACACGTCTTACAACACATTCCAATCTGGTTTTGATCGGATGCTACCGCAATTTGGACAGATGAACTTTGGTCAGAATGGCCACGCGGCCGCCTTGCGGAAAGCTTCTGAGCCGTGGAACGGTCAAAATGGCCAACGAACTGTACAAAACAACACCAGGTTCAACTCTCTACCTACAAATGAACGAGAGGACATCGAAGAGATCGACCCACTTGGCATGAGTTACGTCGCCTCCGATGACTATGCCACCGCCCAACAAGTTGATTACTCGTCTCGATTTTCCAACATCCGTTATGGCCAACCACCAGGTCCGCAGGAGTTTCGCCCGGCCAACTCTTTCACCAATGGCGGTGCATCCCCACGAGAGCTTGGATTTCCTGTCAGCACGAAGTACGCGGACAACTGGTCTCCATACATGGGAGATCCAGCGCTTGCCGCACAGCTGATCAGCATGTCGGAACAACAGCAGCATTTACTGAGTCTGGATCCACGGGTGCAACAACAGATGCAACAACAGATGCTGGCAATGAGAAATTCTTACCAGGGTGCTATGTTCAATCCTTACGCTATGCAAAACGCGATGCAAACCAATGGGCAGGCTGCGTACATCCCGATGTACCCCATGGGTGTCCCTGGGCTGGACAACAACATGTCACATCGAGAGGCACTCGTCAGTGATGGCGTTCAAAGCACCAAGTTATACGAGTTCAAGAATGCCGGGAAGAACAACAAGAGATGGGAGCTCAGCGACATCTTCGACCACATTGCCGAGTTCGCCGGCGATCAGTACGGGTCACGATTCATCCAAACAAAACTGGAAACCGCCAACTCGGACGAAAAGGAGCGTGTCTTCCGCGAGATCGAGCCCAATGCCATACCACTGATGACGGACGTCTTTGGAAATTACGTTATCCAGAAATTCTTCGATCACGGTCACCAGGAACACAAGAAGCTGCTTGCGAGCAAGATGCGCGGCCAAGTCTTGAATCTGAGTTTGCAAATGTACGGCTGCCGAGTCGTGCAAAAAGCGCTGGAGCACATCCTGGTCGAACAACAAACCGCGCTGGTGTGTGAGCTTGAGAACCACGTCATGAAGTGCATCAAGGACCAGAACGGCAACCACGTCATCCAAAAGGCGATTGAGCGTTGCAACCCGGACTCGATCACATTCATCTACGCGGCATTCCTGGGAGAGGTTCAGCATCTCAGCTTGCACCCGTACGGCTGTCGAGTTATACAGCGTTGCCTGGAACGGCCAGAGCATTTCCAAGCAAAGCCGATCATCATGAAAGAGTTGCACGAAAGCATGCAAACCGGCATGATCGCCGATCAATACGGCAATTACGTCGTGCAGCATGTCGTGCAGAAAGGTAGCTATGTAGACAAGCTTCAGGTGTTCAGGATTGTGATCTCTGGCCTCGAAGGCTACAGCAAGCACAAGTATGCCAGCAATGTCGTCGAGAAGTGTATTGAGTACTCCGACGACAGATGGAGGCGCGACGTTGTCAACACCTTGACAACAGCGGACCGGCTGCGAGCAGAGGGCGACACGACCCTCGTTTCAATGATCAAGGACAACTTTGGCAACTATGTGATCCGTAAGTCTTCCTGCTACTGCTCGTCGGAACAATCGCTAATCATTTCATCCAGAAAAACTGCTTGACAAGCTCGCATATGAAGACTACCAACACTTCACAAACGACCTTCAGATCGCCATAGCTCACGCTAAGCGCCATGGCTGTGGCAAGCAAATTGCTGCTGTAAGTCGAGCTAGTCCTTCGGCCATCCGCAACTTTACTGACAAGTCACAGATCGAAGGCCGCATGCGCCGTTTCCTCCAGCCGATTGAAATACACCCGCAGTGGTCTTCCACGCTTGCAGTTCCTTACGCGAGCCACTACGCTTCTGTCGCCAACACCCCGCCACCGCTTACGGCCGACACGCAGAGCCTTCAGAGCAGCGCCATCCCTTCCATCAACGGCGATGCTGTCGAGGGTGCGCATAGTGCGAGCCGAAAGGGTAGCGACCCTCCCGGCGGCTCAGGCATGCTTCGCTAGACGATCGACTTCGACCTCCCTTGGCCGGCATTGCTGGGACTCAGACGCCCCTCACACTCCTATACTCCAGCTTTTGTATTCCAATCTCCTGCTGCTCCCACCAGCGAGCGCCACGACACGACATTATTCCACGAATCACAGCATACGACTACAAGGACGAACAGACCACCAACCCCTTTCGGCGCAAGTCCGCGACGACCGGCAGCACAAATTTGATGATGACTCTCTCTTTCTCTCTTCTCTCTTCTTTTGGATGTTTGAGCTTTTCGGAATTATATTGGCATGGACAAGGAAATGAAGAAGGAAAACAACAAAGGACACACACAGCTCTTGCACATTGCTTTTTCACGGTGTTTATTACTTTTTCGCTCTGTTTTATACTGATCTTTCCGTTTTTTTTTGGGCTGGAGTAACGGAGCGATTGGGATGCGAACGAATATCGATACCCCCCTTTTTTTTGTTTCTATCGCTTATTAGTAGTAGGCTGGCTGGCTGGTAGATACATACAGTACCTTTCTGGCTTGCTTGCTTGATCAACCACTCGCTTTTCATGATGACAAGTCTCTATCTCATTCCACTTCAGGTTTCCGGTAAGTCTTGCATCTTTTACTCCACACGCAAAAGCAAGACGTCGCTGATCGTTCTTAGCTCATCCCTCCCGCCTCTAATAACCTCAGTTCGTGCTATAGTCTGTCGGTCCCTGCCTGTATGATGGAGTTGGCTTCGGACTGGATGGCGCTCCCGAACAACGAATCTTCCGTGGATCCGTCCAACACTTAAGCTAATACCAGCGGATGCCAAAGGCATCACCATCCCCAAGGCCGCTGAGATAATGCTCATTCGAAGAGTATTTGGCATATCCAAACAAAACAAAAAATGGGTCACAGCATCGCATCTCATGTCCAGGTCCTGGAATCATGAGACACTGTATTCGAGGGAGGTAGTAAACTGCCATTCAACACTCCGTAGGCCAAGGTCCCCAAGGACACGCCACCGTGGGCTTGCTTAGGGTCTGTGCACGGAGGCCGCGAGGTGGTCGGGATGGCAATCTGCGGGACATCACATCCCGCAGAACCCTTGAGCCTCAGTGTCAGCGACTTGAAGTCCACAACACGACGGCCCGTACACTCGGCTAGAAACCTGTCACGATCGTGCTCTCGAGGGGAGAGGCCCGAGGGAATCCGTTTGACCCAAAGTTCTCCTGACTGAACTAAGCGGATTCTCTCTGGAGTGGGCAGTGGTTTGTAGGCGGTTGGTTGGCTTGATATAGGCAGACTTTCTGTGGAAGTTGGAACAAAGGATGCGTAACTTGTCGAACTGGTGAAAGTGAGGTCAGGTGAAATGAAACCAGCGCGTTTCAAAGGCAAGGGTGACGAAAAGGGGAGGGGAATGAATCAAAAAAAAAAAACAAGTCGTAAATCATGATACGACATCATTATTGTTGCTCTGGAGGCTTCAACACTCCTGTAAGGCCGGCCGCCTCCGAAAAGCACCGCCACCGTGTGTTCTGTAATACCTTAGCTCGGAATGCCATGAAGTGTGGGTTGCGAGCCCGTAAACCCAAGTCTCAAAGCGACAGAAGGTCCACATTCACAGGGACTCTGCCCAGTGTAAGAGATCCTCCACGGCAGCGCGCGGTACTCAGTGTGTTGCGGATATTATGCGCTCGGGGGCGGGCCTCGAGAAATCTGCGAACCCAAAACGCTTTTCACTGCGCTACGCGTGATTTCTCTGGAGTGGACGGTGATGTCTTTGAGGTTCGTTTGTTTGATATAGGCAGAACTTTGCTGTGGGGATTAGGACAAAGGGAGCGGAAGTTACCGAGGCTGCTTGAGCGAAGTGAATTGAAAGAGGAGGTGAAAAGAACCTCAGAGCATTCTGAGTGTGATGAGGGTGAGGTGATGGGAAAGGATTGAATCGAAAGGGCAAAAAATATAAAAAGAATTGGTCCCCTATTACATCCGATCGTAGACTCCGTAACGCCTCGACGCGAGCTGCGCCCTTTTTCAGTCACGCCTGGCTATCCAATGACCTGCTGAGCGAACCCAGACCTAGTCTCAGCGATTTAGGTACCCTCTAACGCCGCCCGATCTTATTTTGCTCGAGTGTTACGGAGTCCATGACCCGCTTAAAGTGCGCATGGATGGTGGCTTATGTTTAACGAGCCCCGCGCGCGCTACCACTGCGTCATTTGCTTCTTTATGGTGGAGATGACTAAGAACCGATTTTTGGATGGATACAGGGTCGTTTTTGTAAGCGCGGAACTTGCCGGCGCTAGCGCTGGGGTGAAGTGAGGTCGGGCGCAAGCTTCACGAACCATGAGCTTTCCGTGAGCGACTTTAACAACCATCCACTTGCCATGTAGCTTAAAAAATTGTGCTCACACTCCGTTCATGTCGCTAGTAGCGGTCTCGTAGGCGGGGTTCTGGTCTTCGGATTAGCGCTGCTGGTTTGGTGCGGTAGCTAAAAATTGTTCAGATATCGGTTGATGGAAGACATGCATACTGGAGAAGGAATGAAAAAGAAAGAGGTTCCTATCGCCGAGGTGGTTCGGGTTTTGAAGAGGTAGAGTTTGGTGACAGAAGAAAAAGAACCAGTGAGAAAAAGGTTGGTTTGGGTCTTAGAGAGGTAGAGTTGGATGACAGAAGGAAGAGAACCAGCAAAAAGAGTTAGGTCAGGGGGTGAACAGATAGAGGATGTATGATGAGGGAAGAAAAGGAGCCAGCAAAGAGAGTTGGGTCAGGAGGTGAACAGACAGAGTGTGTATGATCAGGGAAGAAAAAGAATCAGCAAAAAGGATTGGGTCAGGGGTTGAACAGATCGAGTATGTATGATGAGGGAAGAAAAAGAACAAAAAAGATGGTTTGTACAATGAATTCTCATGGTCTTGAAATCATGAGTTCCAGTTGTACAGAGGAAACTGCCTTTCAACACTCTGAAGAAATTGTTTCTCAGGGATCTATCCCACTGTATGGTACTCCACGAAGGCCGGACAGACGAGTAGGGGATAATCTGAAGGCGCCCCAAGGGCCCCAGAACCCTTTCCCAAGCCTCAGACGACTTGGGCTCTACCGGAATTGAGCAGTGGCAGAGTGCATTCACAGTGGAAGTTCCCCGAGTTGAACGTCCGCAAATGGCGACGTGACGCGCTCCGACTGCGCCATCGCTGTATGATTGCTAGAGTGGACAGTGGCAGCAATGTGATTTTGTCGTACATAAAGGTACACTGCGTGGCTCGGAAGGGTAGAGTGGCGGAACTTCCCGAGCCGGGCCGGAGTGAAGTGAGGTAAAAGTGCGTGCGCTTGAACTCGTCGCTAGCTAGCTTGATCACAAGTTAGCTTGTCCACACTTGCCGACACCCCAATATCTTCCTCTGCAAGGTCACAACCCACCAAAACTTCCTCAAACACACCCACCTTGCTCATCGAAAACAACCTCTTTCAGCTTACCACCACACTTATATCACTCGTGCCCGAGCTCACAGTCGCGACCACCGGACCACTCGATCACTCGCAACAACGCACATGTCTGCTCTTGGTGCCCTCGTGAAAGCCTCCGCCTCGGACGAGGCAGAGCCGCATCAGCAGGGATCGGGATCGGAGGCTCAGCCCAGCGTCGCGCAGATCCAGCAAGATGTCGCAGAGACAGAGCGCCGTCTCGAGGAGGTGCAGTGCAAGCACGAAGAGCAGCGCAGCTTCGACGAGATGAAGTTTGATGCCGAGGAGTTGCTGCAGCACAGGCCACGCCAGCAGGAAAAAACTGTTAAGGAACTCGAAAGCATGCAGCGCGTGTCTGCAACTTTGCATGACCTCGAAGAGTCTGCTCCTGAAGCTGAGATGAAGAGGCGCGAGTGCGCCAGGCTCGAGCATGTGATCGATGAGGCGCCACCTAAGGTCCAGAAGGCGACCGACGAGGTCCTGAGGTCAGTCCGCACGGTGGAAGCTACCCACATCACCCATCGAGAACAACCTTCATCAATGTACTCGCTCCACTCACCTGAGGACTCGCAACCACTCTTACCCAGTCAGCCAGTCGACATGACTCCCCATTCCAGTGATCATCTTTGCTCTGCTTCTGACGACCCCCATGTTCACCTCCGACAGCTTCTTCTCGAGGCGCTGGATCACGAGCGCAACCAAGCCAAGCGTGAGCGCACGCGGACCAAGCAAGAAAATCGACGTCTCAAACAGCAGCAGCGTGAAACCAGACAGGAGGCCCGTGATATCAGACAGCGGACCCGTGAATTAAGACAGCAGACCCGTGACATGAGACAGCAGACCCGCGAGCTCGAGGAGGAGGAGAGCAAGACCGCACAAGCTGAACGCGATCTCGAGGAGGAGAAGATCAAGACCGCAGAGGTTGAACACGATCTCGAGGAGCTGCTGAGCAAGATCGCGCAAGCTGAACACGATCTCAAGGAGAAGAGCGAAACCGCGCGACTGCGCCGCCTCCTTGAGGTGGCGATTCAGGAGTCAGAGCACGAAGCGGAAAAGAAGAAGCTGGATCAGACCACTTCTGTCGGCGGCTCATAGAAGCTATTCGTCAGCTTGAAATCGCGGAGAAGACATCGCAATATCAAGGGTGAGGCTAAAGCTCCAGCTCCAACGAATCCTGCTAACCAGAGCACCACAGACGCATGCCGAGAATGCTAGCCGGGCACAAAGATCGGAGCTTTCGACCGCGAGAAGCACAGTGTGGGAATCTGAAAGGGCAGGGCAGGCGTTTATTGTGTTTGGATCGAGTAACAAAGAACGCAGCAGGGAACAACGCCATTGAGAATTTGAGAGGCAGGCCGACAGTGCTGCGTCTATTAGGTAGTCTGCATTCAGCATGAGTAGATCAAAAGTCAGTGTCTGCTTGTTACAACAGGTCCTCAGTGTCTCGGCTTGAATTGTGAGGACATACCATCGGCTCCAGCGGTTATTGCAACACAGGGCACCACTGGGAGCGACAACCGCCACTACCTGTGACATCTCCCAACCTCTCCATCCCTGAAAAACAGCTTGTGGATCATTCGTACGAATCAGCAGATAGAATTGGACTTTCGCGGGTCAAATCTTGCTCTCGTTGCTGAGAGTTCCAGTACGCGGCATCTCCCGTATTTTTGTCAAGATATCGGTGTTGGCGAGAGAGCACGACCTAGAGACCAGCTTCTCACCGCAGAGGGTCAGCAAACGCGGTAGTACTATCGACCTTCGTGTCTTGTTCAGACATGGATGCCGACGAGAGAGCACTACCTGTAGACTGACCGCTGGTTTCTAGTGGCTGAGATTGCACATGGCACATACACAGTGGTACCATCGACTTTCGCGTGCGGTCGTTATAGCTACAGCGACGAGAGAGCACTACTCCAGAATCAACTTCTCGTTGGTAACAGATTGAGTACGCGGTAGTGCCATCGATTTTCACGTATTGTAAACACGGTTGCAACTTGCATCAGTAAGATATCGTAATTCTAGGTGAAGCAGTGTCAGCAAAAGGATGACAAAGAAAAAGGTTACAATGAACAGTCCAAGTGGTACGAACCTAATCATTGCTGGAAGGGAGACTGCTATTCGATACTCTGAAGAATGTACTCTGTTAAAGTTTTTTAGGGCAATCCAAAGGCATCAGGACCGCGTACTCTTAGCAATTGGCGCGAGCTACCCGAGAGGTGTGGGATGGTGATCCTTGACCGCGGTCTCAGAACCCGTAAACCCAGGTCTCAACGACAGGGGTCCACAACCGGGCGGCACTCGAACCCGACCGCAAGAAGATCATTCACTATCCTGATCCGATGGGTGTCATCCGTGGACTGCGTTTCATGACTTGATTCCACTAAGCCACGCGCCCACTAGAGTAGACAGTGACGTATATAGGAGTTGATGCGTTGATATAGGCTGTTGCGGGATTTGCCATCTGTCGGGTGAGAGTGAAGTGAGGTGAAGTGCGCGCGTCTGCAGCAGTTAGCTCATCGATCCCGTGACTTGAGTTACACAGACTTCTTTTACCTTACTCACCAATACAACTCATGGCAATTCCTCCGCAATGTCCCTTACCCACACACCCCACCAGCTGCACCAACATGTCTGCCTGTACTCTGACTAAGCTTGAGCAAGATCTCGAGGAGGAGAAGAGCAAGCGCGTGCAAGCTGAGCGTGATCTCGTGCGGGCCCAGCGCGGTATCGACGGTCTACTGAGCAAGGTCACGCAGCTTGAGCAGGACCTCGGAAAGGAGAAGAGCAAGTCCACACAGCCTGAGCACGATCGTAACGAGAACAACAAGCCCGCCGCCAAGCCTATCAATGTGGTGCAGCAGCTCATGGATGATCTCGAGGAGTTCGTGAACACGGCGACTGGTGTTGCCGAGGAGCTCGAAGCATTGTATGGGACTCAGACTTCGACCACCGAAGTGGAAGAGCAGTAGGTGTTCGCAGAGATGGGACTCAAGCTTCAACCGTCGAGGTGGAAGAGCAGTAAGTGCTTGCAGGACGAAGCTGGGATTGTTGACAAAGCTGTGTTGGCTAGTGCCACCTGAATCTGAGTCTGCAGTTAGAATGAGTCAATCAGAAAGCGATGTTCTGTAAAGGTGTCACAACGGGCCGATTGATTCGTGAGGACATACCGTCTGCTGTAGAGGCGATTGTAACACGAGTTGCCAGTGAGAGTTCGGAGGACCGCCATGAAGTTCTCTCGTTCTCATCGGCGTCTGGCTTCGCAGCATATCTGAGAGCTAATGATTTGACCTTACAGTCAGCCCCAAGGCCGTCGAAAGACTGCCATCCCGCTCTGTACCTCTCGCTGGCACTCGAGTCTGCATTACGCTCCAACGTCGATTGGAATGAGCTCGCAAACACGTCGAGACCGACAAGAGGCATGAAACGTCATGGCGGACCTTCGAGGACTTCGGGGCAAAATAAAGGGCCATACCATCGGTCATCGTATCTTCAGAGCACCGTTGAGAAACGTACTACGTAACGGGGGTATTCCTTTGGAGGCCCACAAGTCGGATTGTAAGGTCGAGCCATGGGCTGCTGCAAAGGATCTTGTAGATCGGTGTCAAAGGAAAACGCCCCAGTGATGCTGTCCGCAGGCATAATCGCTCTGGGTGTTTCTTGGGAGTGTAGAAAGCTTGAATGTTGCCGTCCAGCACCAGACCAGGAGCTGCAGTAGCTTCGCGAAGCATTGTGAATTTGTCGGTACGTGCATGCATGAAGCTCGCACGACTGACTGGACACTGGAGGTAGCGTGGTCCGACATGTGAAATGATAGGTGAGTCTTAGATCAGTCGGTACGATCCCACCTTCAAGCGATCCACTATTGAGTTGAATCAGCTGTAACCCCGGACAACATGCAAGACAAAGACAGAAGAGTAACTCATCAAAAGAAAAACCATACGAAATAACAGCTACAGCAAGTAGTACCAATTCCAAACCAGGCCATCAGAGACGGCAATCCAAGCCCGCACGCACACACCCAGAAACATTACATAATCCTCCCAAAAGCACCTCGCTAAGTAGCAGTTCCAACCAAAGCATTCATATCAAAACATCAATCCCCGAGACACGAAACAATCGCAAGATCAGAAGGTCCCATAAGCGAAATTCTCCTAGAATGCAGCACCCATAACCTCATCATCTGCGAAAGCTCTCACAGAGTCGTCGGCCAACTCACTCCTGAGTCCCGCCGTCTTGCTCTCCCTCGACATGCGCTCCCACTCGCGGAGGGCCTTGCGCTTCTTGTCTTCCTTTTCCTTGATCTGGACGCGCAGCTTTTCCGCATCGTCGTCGAGTTTGTCGAGGCGCGAGCGATCGATCTTGGGAGAAGCTTTGCGGCCGCCGGGGATGATCGGAGGCAAGTCGCGGAGAGCGGGGTGCACGTTATTGGAAGGGTGTTGGTTGGAGAGGGGGTTGTGAATTTCGGATTCGCGGCGTCGGTCGCTAGCGGGTCCAGAAGGGATGTTGTTGTTGCTGATGTTGGCGCTGCTAGGGCCAGTGGGAATTGAGGGCTCTGTCGGGCGTCGGTATGATGTCGGTGTGCTGGCAGTGGCGGCCTGGGTATTGCGAGGGCCTGTGGGAGTGTCGGGAATGGCCTGGCCATTAGGTGCGAATCTCTGAGAGCGAGGATATGTGGTGGCCGTAGAATTGCTGTTCTGGCGGAAAGGCGTAGGAGGGCCTTGCGAAGAAAATGAGCCTCGGGGTCCAGAGGGCGGGCCTTGATGCGGTGTGAAGTCTTGTTGCTCGCGCTCGACATAGCCCTGCCCACGGCCAAAGCCACCAGGTGGAGGGCCACCGCCTCTGCCACCACGGAATCCAGGGCCGCCACCGAAACCTCCTCTGCCACGAGGTGCGAAGTCCCCTGCGAAGCCACCGCGACCGCGAGGGCCACCGAAACCTCCTCGGGGAGGCATATCGCCCCGTGGACCAGATGGAGGTGCAGCAGGAGCTCTGGCGTGTGCGGAAACAGAAACGGCGGCGGCAGCTGGGCCAGTGGGCGGAGCCATGGAGCTTGAAGAGGGCGCGCGGTATCCACCACTAGATGGTCCCGTCGGCGGGGCGCGGACTGGCATATCGTCAGCCCGATAAGGTTCGCGAGGTGGCGGGATGCGGTCTTCCTGATCATACGAACGCTCGGCGGGATAGTCACGGTCCCCAGTCACAGGAGGCGGCGAGGGATCCCTAGCTCTCGGTGAGCGCGGTGCACGGTACGGTTCCCGGCTTTCATACGGATCCCTGGGTGCCGGGCGGCTTGTTCTGTCATCAATGGGTGCATGAGCTGCGGCTCTAGGTGGAGAGGAACGGCGAGAAGTGGCGACAGATTCTCTACCGCGCTCCTCGTAGTCGTCATAAGGCTGTCTGCTGGCTCTGGGAGGAGAGGGCGAACGTGCTGCTGGGACAGCTGCAGGTGGAGGACGACGCCAGTCACCGATATCCCTCGGGTCATTTCTGTCGTTCCTCCTGAGCGGCGAGCGCGAATCAGCACGTCTGTAGCCACGAGTCACACCACGGGCCATTGGCGAACGCTCTCCACGAGGAGAGAAACCACCACGGCGCGGTGGGCTACCGTTGCGAGAAGGCGGGAAGTCATCGTATCTGCCTCTTGGAGCCGGGCTAGCCAGTCTCTCACGCTTAGCTGGCGGAGGCGTCCTACGTCCTCTGCTGCCAATCGGAGAAGGCTCACGCGTGCGCTTGAGGGGCAGCGGGGAGCGCTCTCTTTCGCGGTAGCGCGGAGGTGAGCGAGCAGCAACGTATCCTCTGTCATCTCTGATGTCCCTCTCGTCACGGTAGGACCTGTCGTCGCGGAATTCCCTGTCACCCCTGAAATCCCTTCTGGGCTCTCTCTCCGGATCTCTCCTGAACAAATCATCTCTAGGCAGATCTTCTCTCCTCACAGGCGGCGGCGAGCGAGGACGAGCCCTGTAGCTGTCGCCTCTGGGTGCCACGTATCGGTCCCTCGGCGAAGGTGAGCGTCTGCGGTAGGTGTCGCCGCGCGGTGGAGGGCTACGGGTACGACCACGAGCGGGCACGTAGGCGCGACGCGGCGGCGGTGGGGAGCGAGCACGGTAGGAGTCTGCGCGAGGAGATCGTCCGCCCGGGCGGTAGGACTGGCCACGGCTGCCATAGCGGTCCTCTGGCGGGATGTCAAGCGGTCTGCTGTGTAATGGTCAGAACCCGATAGATCTAGAGCTCGAGCCGATGATCGAGCAGTAGTGCAGCCATGTTCTTCAAGAGGCCGTGGCGCAAGTGTTGTATTGCATCGTAGCTCTTCGTCCCACATGCCTGTTGTTGAGCAAACATACCTTCTGTCTCTGTCCATGATGGGCCGATTTTGTTACAGTTTGGAGTGGGCAGACACAACGATACGGATGGAGTGATGTGGTGGTCGCTGAATATGGCGGATCCATTCAGCGGTTGTGGTGGTGTTTTGGTTGGCGTGCGCATGTAAACAACAAAAAGATGGACTCAGCGAAGATGCGGCCATCGGGGTTCGGAGGTCTCGCTCGGCGTCTCCCGCCCATTTCAACAACACTTGCATGTGAGACCCTTGGACCTCACTTCACTCGTCCCAAGTATCTTTCATGTGCTGTTGCTTCACGCCTCAACGTACATTGCCACTCTGATTTCCTCTGATCTTGAAAAACATCACTTCCCATCAAAAACCAGGCAAAACACCTCAGCAGTATCTGTTCGAGTTTCGGATAGGCGAGGTGCTTGCTTACACAGCCGTACCTTTTTTCATACGGCGGGCCATCAACCTCAGTCCACTGAGCAGCAGAGAGGTCGCAATCAGGATATCCTTTTCGGACACACTCGGGGACATTCGCCAGTTCGAGGTCTAACGACGCTCTATTCCGCGAAAAATGGATTCCGAGGAAAAGACGTTCCGAAGAAGACATCGCGACACAGAAAGAGAAGGACGAGGTGGGACCACTCCGTCATCAATCAGCTTCAGGGACGAAGCTACGGCCAGCATGGGGATGGTGTAGGATTCCTCCGCTTGCTGAGTCAAGCTGATTGATTAGACATGGAGTACCTCACTTTCTCTCGAGGCATGTTAACCTCACCTCATCTCACCTCACTCGTCACAGTAAGTAGTATCTTGCATGTCCTGTTACAATCATCCTCCATCACTCTTGACAATCCGAAGTTCGCTCTCTCCTCATTCTTTTCCATCTGGACGACTTCCTTAACAATCCTTCATTCCCACTTGTGACCCAACAGTAACCTCAGCTCACATTACTCAACCAGAGAATGTTGGCATATCACATAATCAATCGAGCAGAAAGCACAGTTTCAACACTCTTCACTTCAACCAATCTCTGTTGCGACTGAGGACAACCAGAATATTCGAATTCGAATTCGAATTCCGAGCTCAAGGTCGGAGTCTACTTTTGCTCGGCGTTGTACATTTACTCGGCGCTGTATTTGCGTCGTGGTAACATTGGATTTCGCCCAGCATTCACCCAACATTCACCCAAGACTCACCCAAGATTAAGCCACTCGATTCATACCGGTAGAACTCGCTTGGATCCGAAGCCGTGAAATATCCAGTAGCTCTTCTACCTACCTTCATAGCATACTGATGTCCGCCGAGCTTTATCCTCGCGCGCTACAGGTTGGTTGTCTGTCTGCTATCATACCAACACCTACACTTGAATGGCATCCTAGTCATGCACCCTCGTGCTAATGGTAGGGCATGCTTCATTGGCCTCGCAAGGAAATGAGGCGATACGAACATGTCTTCCCACGAATCAACCAACCACAACACTCCTTTACACGCACGTTGACACGGAAGACAGCGAACAGGCGAACAGCAGTCTCGACAAGGCATAGGAGAACCGCATACCACGATCGAATTTCCGTATTCTGCCCGTACGAGCTTCCGAAAATGTATCGCCAACGAGGCAACGCGTCCCTCGTGAAGAAGACAAGGGGCTGAATCACGGTCGAGATTTATCACACTGCTATGTCAGGTATAAAGGCATGCTGCTTTTCCTCAGTTCCAACATCCAGCCAAAACAATCACATCCAACACCAACCTTCCACTTCAAGACGCTCCATCAACCCTCCACTCCAAACCCCCAACAACCGCCACCATGCACTTCAACGTACTCCCTTCAACGACGCCACCTTTGCTTTTGTCACACCACCCGCTAAAACGAGAACCATCAGCAAATCGTCACGTTCCTCGTTGCTCTACCAAGCCTCGCCATGGCATGCGCTACATACCACCACTGCCTTTGCGGAAACAGCGACAATACCGTCGACAACGACGCCACCACCAATGTATGCGTCGGCGACGGATATGCGCTCATGACCTTCCCAGACGGGCGCAAATACTGCGAGACGACCGAAGGTTCCATGTTTGGCATCTCTTTCGACAACCGCTGGGACAAGGTTCAGTAGATCTGAAGGGGTCATCTGTCTGCTCTGTTCGGATGGTGGTGCTAACTTACACTGGGAGAGGGGGGGGCCGGTTGGTATAGCTATAGCATTGCCCTCACAGTCAGTAGTCTCTCCTTAATCAATCAACTGACACAGTCCATCTTGCCTCCTTCCATGCTCTGTTGTGATCGATCCGTGAGGTCGTGAGGCGTGCGCCAGCAAGCTGAACGAACCCAGCTGCAATCGAGAGCTCTTGTTGTGGCGGATCGAATGGTGTTTGTTGTAGGTGGGTGTGTCACAGGCGAGGCCGGTGTCGGGGTGTGGGTAGAGTACACACAGGGCATAGGTGTAGCGGCAGATAGATCAGAAGTATTGTCCAGGTCTTGATGACTTGCTCGCAAACGATCCTGTAATGGCAGTTCAAGCGTTCAACCCTTCCCTTTCATCTCCACCTCGGCATTCATGATACCAACACAACTATCCTCCACTCCTCTTGACAATCCTCTCCTCAGTATCTCTTCTCATCTTACTCTTTTGACGACACTCTATCCTCCATCACTCTCAACGACCGCTGTCCTCCGTCTCTCTTTCTCGATGACCCTCCGGAGATTCCCCCGGCCTGATTCAACAAGTATAACCAGCTCCATAGATTAGTCAGCCAGACGATATCAGCATTTCACAGAATTAGTGGAAAGCCCAGCTGAGAGAAGTCTTCACTTCAACCCCCGTGGGCTTGGATGCATTTCAAGTTCTTGAGTACTCTCTTCTCGCTTCTCCTTGGCTCCAGCCAGCAACTCGCACTCCAATCGTACACCTGCCACTCCAACTTCTTTCACCTTGAGAAAAAAGAACATCACTTCCCACCAAAAGAAAAACTCCTCGCTTTGCGCCAATCTTGAAGTCCAACCATAAGACAGCCCTTTTGTTACAGCCATGTGCAAGATCTCATCTCCTGCTCGACCTCTCCTTGTCCTTCTTGAGTCTCTTCGCAGCCTCCTCGGCAATCATCGAGCTAAGATCGTCCTGTTCCACCGTGCTCGACCAGCCACCGGCGTTCTCCCTCTGGCGCTGCTCCTCGTACCGCTTCTTGACTTCCTCCTTGCTGAGCTTGTCGTCCCTCGAAAGTGCATCGGGATCCATGCTGACGTCCAGATCGCCCGCCTTTCTCTTCCTGCTTCTGTCATCGCGCTCGGAGCCGAGGACGGGAACGGGAGGAGCGCGGGAGTTGGACAGATCGTAGGCGCGCTCGCCACCGAAGAAGCCTTCGTTTCGGATCGAACGTTCGTTGAGTACCGTGCCGGCAGAGCGAGGGTGTTGCGGTTCTTCGGTTGTGTCGCCACGGCGTTGTTTGCGGAGATTGAATTCGTCGGCCATGCTTTGGGTGCCCATGTCTGTCGGTACCGAGCTGTAGATTCCACCGGGAGTCGCAGTACCTGCAAAGGGCGTTTCGGTTCCACGGCCTGCATCTTCCTCCTTGCCGTCTTCATCCTCGTCTTCCTCCTCGTCTTCATCTTCCTCCTCTTCCTCCTCTTCGTCGTCTTCTGGTGGCGCCAGTTCACCCCAGACTGTCTTGTCAACTGGCTCCGTCTTTGCTGCCTGTTCTGCCTGGTCGTCCTTCTCGGCGAGGCCATAGACGTCGCCTCCCCAAAGAGGCTTGCCTTGGTCGTCGAGAGGTGGCTTGCCGTATCCACCGGCGTGGAAGCCCCACTGTGCACCGCCGGGAGGCGGGGCGTTCAATCCAGGAATCTTCATCGCAGGATACGAGGGAGGTGGGCCGAAACGTTGCTGATTGATGAGCCAAGGTGGAGGCGCGCCAGGCGGCATGTTGAGGGCCTCTTTCAGATCCTCACTGAGCTCGCCAGGTCGTAGGTGGCGCAAGTTGGTCTCGTATTCCTTACCCTCATAGTAGACCTCACCGTACCTGGTCAGATTCGGCTTTGTTTGGCGGCGGAAGAACGCTTCGTAGAGTTTCTGGTAGTCGACGTCGAGTTTGCCCATCTTCGGCTGCACGCGGTCGCGCTGCCTCGACTTCAAGCTTGCTTCCGCTTGTTTCTCGAGGACGGCGTCGCGCATGTCGGAAATTCCAGTCTCGGCGATGAACTTAGGTAGCGCAAATCCAGGCTTCTCAACACCACGCTTCGAGCTAAGGTACTCGCGTTTCAGCGACCAGTGTGTTGGTACAGGTACGACGTTCCTTGAGCTCTTGATGTTGACCAGTAGTCTGGGGTCGTGCGCTGATGTGTCGGTCCATTCCACAACCTCCGGCTTTCGTACAATGGCCTTGAGCTCCGCGATGCTCAGCTTGTTGGCAGCTTTACGCGCCTTCTTGGAGAGACGCTGAGTGGTTTCCTCCTCTTCATCCTCGCCCTGGATGTTGTCGTTGTCATCATCGCGGAAAACTTCTTCCTTCTCCACGTCTTTCAGGGCGGGGTCCTCCTTGTCGGCTTCCTGGAATCGGGCGAACACATCACGGAACTGGTCGAACAGTGGATTGTCCTCTGTGATCTCGATGTCGGTGTTGACGGCTGGCACGTCTTGGATGGGGTCGTCCTTGGCAGGCTGCACGGGTTGTAAAGGTTGGTTCGCGTTGGCGTCCTCGGGGTTTGTAGTTTTGGGTGCGTCGTGGGCAGTCTCTGGAGCTGGCGATTGAGATACCTGGTGCAGCGTTAGTATCGGTATGCCTCACTAGTGTACAGTAGGGATGGCTCACCTCGATTTTCGCCTGCTTTTTGCGCGCGCGACGCTGCTCGTTTTTGGTTGGCTTGCGCGCCTTGGTTTGTTCTGCGGCCATGGCGCCGGACGTGATGAAGCCTCACCTGTCACACCTAATGCAAGTCACCAGCTATTCGGTCGGATGCGCGGTACTGTCGTGGTAGAGATGTACGGTGAATGAGGATGAGAGTCTCGAGGAGGTGGTGTGTCACGACTGTAGTTGCTTGGAGGGGAGCTGATCGCGAGTCGCAGCGTTGGAGAGTGAAGAACGGATGACTAGCGCGCCTTCCGAGTTAGGGTTGGGGATGTGCGATATCGCCCAACTCTGGACTGCAACGATATGTAGGTTGACATTTGACAAATGCCATGTGCACAGTGGTGTAGTATCTCCTTCGATGATACGCTCTTATGATTATCGCTGTTCAATATGGCGTGTAGACGGCATATCTCGAAATCCAACACTCGACTTGGTCAAGTCACATGAATGCTGATAATCTACACGCATTGATCACGAACAAGCAAACATGACCTGTTTCTTCATGACGCTTATCACAACGCGCTCTACGGATACAATATACATAGTACACAGCTCAAGATGCTTGACTGCCAACCCCCTTTGCAAGCCATCTCGATCCATAACCTCTGTAAGCAACAACCGACCTCCCGTTCCCAACACCCCTAACGTCGACTTTCCGTCTCCCTTCGCCTTCTCCGACATCCACGAGTTCAACATCATCTTCACCAGCGCCAGGATCGTCGCGCCAGATCTCCACAATGCCCCAGTCGTCACCAGCCAAACCAGCGACGCGAACCGCCTGTTCCATGTCCGCGACTTCGAAGAGCACGACTTTGGTGTCTAGCATGGTGGCGAGTTCGTACAGCTTCGGATAGAACAGATCGCCGTCGTCTTCATCAGCTTGGTCGGCGGATGAATGTGGGACAGGCGGCACGAGAGCCAATTTGGGTTCGTATTTACGGACTGAAGCCGATGTCGTTCGGCGGAAAGCTGAGGTGGATATGTATGGCGGGTTGGAGATCATGATGTCGTACGTTGGATCTGATGGCCTCGCTCCCTGTGCTTCCTTGAGTTTGCTCATGACGCTCGATGGATCGTCGTGGTTGGCGAGGATGTCGGCGTTGAGGAACTGCATCTCGCGGAGGATGCTGAGACTCAGGTTCGCAGGGCTCGATCGATGAGTCTGGGCATTTTGGACACATTGTGTTTTGTTCTCTTCGGCTAGCTTTAAGGCGTGATGGGAGATGTCGATGCCAGCGATATGGCCGATGTTGGGCTCGAAGTCCGATTGATTGAACAGCTCATGATGGAAGAGCAGAGGAATGCAGCCAGTGCCCGTGCAAAGATCCAAGATATTGATTGAGCTCTTGGGAGGGTTGTTTCTCCAAGCCTGCACGAGTAAACGAGCAAGGTAAGATACAGAAGCAGCAGTTTCTTGTCTACAGTACAGGAAATCAGAATACAACAAGAAAGAAATCGGAAAATATCCACCTACCTAGGGATGAGAACACCCGGCCTGCATTTAATCTCGAGATCGCCAAAGAACTCAGTTCCTAGTATATACTGCAGAGGCTCGCCTTTGGCACGTCTGTCTACATACTGCCGTAGGAGATGCCTCTCATTGCTGATGCCGGCATGCTGCGAGGCGACCACCTCCGCGGCGTGTTCACCGAGCCATCTCAGCTCATTTCGTGAGGATTGCAAGTCTCTACAGACGGGGAGCAGAGGCGGCAACAGGCGATCAATTCGTCGTGCGTGACGGAGCAGCGTAGGCGGTATGCGTGGCATGCGAAGTCGGAGTCGGCCGCGAAAGGGAAGAATAATCGCTCACAAACAAGAGACAGCAGGAGTTGTTAGTGCTGACGACCTAGAGAGAAAGAGAAAGGCCGCTTCAAGCCGCGGCATGTCAGGGTCAAGCTTGCGGTTTCGGACCAAGGGCATGGGCACAGTAATCTCTCATGACGCTTCCAAAACATCAATAATAGCTTCCCCTCTTCCTACACCTTTCCTTCTCTCTGTATAACAATAACATCAATCATGGCAGGTATTCGCCCTCCCGTCTTAGACGCTGCCTTCAGGTCATGCACCCGTGCTCGCAGAGCTCCCGCCCTTCGCAATGCGCCTTTCAGCAACCGATCGCCCGCCGTCCAGCGTAGATGGATTGGCGACATGAATGGAAGACCGCCAGTCCCTCCTGGTGGAGGCGCCGGCAAGACCACCGTCCTCGCACCCAAGACTCGTCTGGCAGTCGGTGTCGTCTTCATTGGCGCCCTGATCTACTCAATGGTAAAGACCATTTCGCTCACCAAGTCGAGAACTGCAGTAGCTGACCATCCACCCTCCAAAGGCAACCGGCGATGCGGAACAGCAGCTTGAAGCTCCGACGATCGCAGAGCGGGACAGTCTCAGTAAGCGCGAGTCCGGCGTGACAGATGCATCTCCCATGCGTCTGCGAATGGAACAATTCATTAAGGCCAAGCAGGAGGAGATAGTCCGCGCTCTTGAAGCCGTCGACGGCAACCGCTTCCAGATCGACAAATGGGAGCGACCCAACGGTGGAGGTGGAACCAGCTGCGTGCTGCAAGACGGCAATGTGTTTGAAAAGGCGGGCGTGAACATTTCGGTGGTGTACGGAACGCTGCCTCGGCAGGCAATCAGCAAGATGAGAGTCAACCACAAGGCGCTGGATCCGGATGTTGAGAGCTTGGAATTCTTTGCTGCTGGTCTGAGTTTGGTGGTGCACCCGATCAACCCAATGGCACCGACGGTACACTTGAACTACCGCTACTTCGAGACCGCGAACGAGGACGGCTCTACAAATGCCTGGTGGTTCGGCGGCGGCACGGATCTGACGCCCTCATACCTCTTTGATGAGGACGTCATCCACTTCCACCGCCACATCAAGGACGCTTGCGACAAGCACGACAAAGAGTACTACTCGCGTTTCAAGAAGTGGTGCGACGAATACTTCTACATCCCTCACCGTGGCGAGTCACGCGGCGTGGGAGGCATCTTCTTCGACGACCTGGACGAGTCCGAGAAAGACCAAGAGTCCCTCTTCAACTATATCCAGACTTGCGCGCACTCCTTCTTGCCCTCCTACGTCCCGATCGTGCTCAGGCGGAAAGACATGCCGTACACAGAGAAGGAGAAGGCATGGCAGCAGCTGCGAAGAGGACGCTACGTCGAGTTCAACCTTGTGCACGACAGAGGCACCTCTTTCGGCCTGAACACTCCTGGCGCGCGAGTTGAGAGCATCTTGATGAGCTTGCCGCTCACCGCGAGATGGCAATACCAGCACGCGCCCGAGAAGAGCAGCCGGGAAGACAGGCTGCTTCAGATCTTGAAGAAGCCTGTGGAATGGGTGTAGTCCCAAAGTCACATTGTATCCGATGTCAATGGCGATGTCAATCTCCATCTCTTTTGTTTGTCTGGAATACATTGCGCCGCATAGCGAAAAGGAACGGATCCGGTCGTGGTTGGTTGGTTGGTTGGTTGACTGGTTGTAGGAATCACAGTGTAAATACGATACATCATCTCATTATTTGTCTGCTTACTTGGGGAGATACAGCGTTTCTCAACAACGCTCCACTAAATATACAGTATCTCCCAACATCACCACACCACCCGGGACCTTGACACCCTACCGTTCCTTCAACGAGGGTGTTATCACTCAAATCACCGAAGGAAGGCCATGGCATTTATCAATTTAAGATACATGTACGTAGAAACCTTACTTATATCTCGCACGAACGATAGCCAAGATAACGGCATGCAGGCGTGCCGACGCCGAAGATGAGCCCGGTGCCCGCTATCTCTCGATCTCGCCTGGACTCGTCTTTCTCTCCCACACACCAGCGACTCTGGCTTCCGATGGGCCTGCCCCAGGCCCCGGGCGATTGTGGAGAGACTAGGTATGTACTGTACGATGTTGGCAGTGGAGATAGAGTCAGGGTGTACATGCCCGACTGGTCCCCTCGGTCCCCTCTCCCGCGATAGTAACTCTATTACCCTAAGATCGTCACTTTTGTGCCGCCCGGCGCTGACTTCACCTTATCTTTTTATCTTTCCTCACGTCTTGCTATACATGCACATGCACGCCTGCTGACGACGATCGTCTCTTCTTCCAAATCCTTTTGTTTCGGTTCGCTGTCTCTTGTGCATACCGCTACTGATCAAGCTTTCTTCTACCCACGTGTCTAGCAGGCAACACCATCTTCGAGCCGTCTTCCACCTCGTCATACTGGATATCTAGACCAGCCCTACCAGGGCCTGTCACGCGACTAGATCGTGACCGGATCAGAGTCCTCTCCACTTGGATATACCACTACGAAACGGCCTGCCAAATCGCCACCCGATCTACCGCCCACCATGGACATCAGACGAGCATCCTCGGCCTCGTCAGGCGTCGTCAGATCGCACTCTGCTACCGCTGCAGATGCAGATTTGGCACGCATGGGCTACAAGTCCGAACTACCTCGAAACCTGTCTATGCTGTCGGTTCTGGGCTTGTCGTTCGCCATTATGGCTGTTCCATACGGTATCTCAACCACAATGTACATCACTCTGGTCGACGGCCAGAGCGTCACAATCCTTTGGGGCTGGGTCTTGATCAGCTTCATCTCGGTGAGCATTGCGGCTAGTTTGGCGGAGATCTGTGCAGTTTATCCTACGGCTGGAGGTGAGTTCATCCAAAGAATACATATTATCACAATCGAATCAAACCAACTCACTCCCCAAGGCGTCTACTACTGGAGCGCCATGATGTCGACTCCCGAATGGGCTCCCATCGCCAGTTGGATCTGCGGCTGGTTCAATCTCGTTGGCAACTGGACCGTAACTCTCTCGATCAACTTCGGCGGCGCCCAATTAATCCTAAGCGCAATCTCATTATGGCAAGAAGACTTTGTCCCCACAGCCTGGCAAACAGTCCTCTGCTTCTGGGCCGTCATGCTCGTCTGCTTCCTGATCAACGCCTTCGGCGCGAAGTACCTCGACTTCATCAACAAACTGTGCATCTGGTGGACCGGCGCGAGCGTCATCATCATCATGGTCACACTGCTCACCATGTCCGACACGAAACGCAGCGCCGAGTTCGTCTTCTCCCACTACGACGCGAGCGCATCCGGCTGGCCAGCCGGCTGGGCCTTCTTCGTCGGCCTCCTGCAAGCCGCCTACACCCTCACCGGCTACGGTCTCGTCGCCTCCATGTGCGAAGAAGTGCAGAACCCCGCGCGCGAAGTGCCTAAAGCGATGGTCATGAGCGTCGTAGCAGCTGGCTTCACCGGTCTCCTCTACCTAATCCCCATCCTCTTCGTGCTCCCGGACGTGCAAACCCTTCTCGCCGCCTCTGCCGGCCAACCCATCACCGTCCTGTTCAAAATGGTAACCGGCTCCACAGCAGGCGGTTTCGGCCTCCTCTTCCTCATCCTCGGGATCCAAATCTTCGCCGGCACAGGCGCCCTCACAGCTTCCAGCCGCTGCACCTACGCTTTCGCTCGCGATGGTGCCATCCCGGGCTCGCATCTATGGTCGCAGACCAACCAGCGCCTCGGCATCCCGCTCTGGGGACTGGTGCTGTCTACTGTTGTCGACTGCTTGCTGGGATTGATTTACTTCGGCAGCACGGCGGCCTTCAACTCTTTCACTGGTGTCGCGACCATCTGCCTTTCGTGCGGCTACGGCTTGCCGATCCTGGTTTCCGTGCTGAGACGCCGCGAATTGCTGCGCGGTTCGACCTACTCGCTAGGTCGTTTCGGGTACACGATCAACATTGTGTGTTTGGTCTGGATTGTTCTGGCTGTCGTGTTGTTCTGCATGCCTGTTAGGTGCGTTGTTGATCCCCAAAATACCTTACCAATCAATTTTCCGTGACCAACATCGCTAACACAAAATCGCAGCCTCCCCGTCACCGCCGAAACAATGAACTACGCCTCGGTCGTCTTCGCGGGCTTCGCCTCCATCAGTCTGGGCTGGTACTTCATCAGCGGCCGCAAACACTTCCGCGGCCCGCCCGTGCCCGTAGATGTCAGCAACACTGTCAAGGGGCAGAGCTTGGAGAATGTTGATAGTGGGGAGGCGGAGGTTGGGATGCCTGCAAAGTTGGGAATGGGTGAGAAGAAGACGGCGATCTAAGTAGGAGAGAGACGGAGATGTACTTGAGTGTATTTTTGAGTATCTAGTGTATTGATCTGTATGTGTTGTGTAATGTACTTTACCGTACTGTACTGCGTTGCGTGTAATCCCCATTTTTCTTCTTCCATGTCGAGTACATACCTACGTGTGTCGAGATCTCGAGTGGCTGGCTGATACAAAGAACGTGCCTCACATCGAAGAAAGTTTACAAGTCATCAAAGAAAACCGATACTGACACCGATAGTGAAAGAGTAAAGCAAGTACAATAAGCAAGTTAATTCTCGATTGTGTTTTTGTAAAAGTGGTTTATATTTTATACACGTTGTTACTAACACCACCACCGGCGCACCTGAAGTCCAGGAGACCAAACCAGCATCGTCACACTATGCCACGCCCCACGCCATGCAGTCGCTCAATTTGATCAGAGTCAAACTCCGACGCCTCATCGGACATGAAAAAAGAAAGAAAACATGAAACCAAAAGAGATCCATCAGATAACTCCCGTTGGGCAATACCTCAGTGGCCCATTTTCTTCTATTCTCCTTCATAAACAACAAAATCACCACCCACCCCTCCTCATCTTCTCCGCAGAACCCATAACATCGCCCTCAGCCTTGCGCTTCCCCAGCGTAGAATCAGGCGTGCGACTCCCCTCCCTCATAGCCGCCGCGCCCTGACTCAGGGACGCCAAAGCAGCCTGCAGCGAGCTGGGCGGCATAGCCTGAAGTGGGACCGGTGCTTGAGCTTGAGCAACTGGCGCCTTGTTTTGCTGCTGTTGAGCCTGTTGAGCCTGCTGCAAAGCCGGCGCGTCAGGAGTCATTTCCTGCAAACAAGAAGCATGCACAGGACGGCCGTTGTTGTAAACAGCGTTCATGAAAACCCAGTCCTGCAAGTCCTCCGGGTGGCTGCTGCGCATGTCCTCGTAGCAGATCGGGCAGTTGAGTTTCGTGACACCCGCCGGAGCGCGGATCCAAAGGTCCTCGGGACCCTTGGGTTTGCCTGCGGAGGCTGCTGCACCGCCTGGTTTGCCGCTCGAGGCATCGCCGTCGGCTGCGCTGGCGGTCGAGGCGTCGAAGTCTTCGAGTTGCATCCATTCGCGGGCGTCGGGGAACCAGTGGCGGTGAGCGGCGGCGCGGGAAGAGGAGAACTCGGCGAGGCGCTGGTTGATGCGGAAGTGCCAGTCGAGGTGGCGGGCTTTGTTTGCTTTGCCCTCCGGGGTGGCGAGGAAGCGGCGGCCGCAGGTGGAGCACTGGTTGGGCTGGTCGGAGTAGAGTGCGCGAAGGAGCTCGGGGCGGAAAGTCTTGAGGGCCGCGTTGGTGATGGGTACTGTAGGTTTTCCTGACGCGGTCGTTGGCATGAACGGAATCGTGTTCTGCGAAGGGTTGCGCTTGTGCAGGCTTGAGAGCATAGCCATGAGGTTTGCAGGTGGCGGGATAGGAGCAGCTGGTGTTGGGGCTGCAGGTGTGGTTGACGGAGGCTTCATCAGGCCGGCTCTAGTCAGAGATGCGATCAGATCACTACCCAACTGGGGTGTGGGTGTGGCGATGGGCTGGGTCTGAATAGTGTGCAGTTGAGCGTGAGAAGCTTTCTCTAGAGATGGAACCGCTTCGCGGATTTGCGGTGTGCTAGGCTTCTGCGTGTTCTGGAAGAGAGCCGCAAGCGAGCTCAACTGCTGTGGGTTGAAAGCAGGCATGGGAGGTGGATGCTGAGGGAAAGAGGGCGGTGCCGATGGAGGCTGTGCGAACGGTGCCGGAGGTTGAAACGGGAACGGTGGTGCTTGCGCTGGAGGCTGCCATTGCGGCGTTGAGCTGACCGGAGGCGTAGCACTGGGTTGGGGTGTCGCGGGTACGGCGAGCTGGGCAATTTGAGCGGCGATTGCTTGCAAGGCCTGGGGAGCAACCTCTTGTGAGTTCAGGATCTGCTGAAGGTCAAGTAGCGCCTTGAGTTTCTGCTGGATCTTCGGACTACTGGGATCGGAAGCGAAGTCACGCTGTGTCTGGGCGATCACACCGGCTAGGTCACGCTTGATAGACTCGGCGTCGGTGCGAGGTTGTTGTCGCGGGGGCTGTGGGTATTGATATCCACCCTGCTGCACAGGCGTTGACTGGAACGGAGGTTGCATGTGTCCAGGCTGCTGTTGCCTTTGGTACTGGTGTTGCGCGTACTGTCCAGGTGGCGGTCCGTATTGACCGTTTGGTTGCGGTGGTGTGGGCGTGTTCTTGTAGCCGGCTTGCGGCAGGCGTTGATGCTGCAATACTGCAGTCTTTGCTTTGATAAGTGCGTTCTCAATCGGCCGAACGACTTCAGGTGGGAAGACGGGGCGCTTGTCCAGAGAGCCCGGCACGGGTTCTTTCCAAGTCTTGAGCATGCCTTCCATGGCTCTGCGTACACTGCTGTCGACTAGAGTGTAGGCGTCCATGAATGTGCTGTAGAGGCCTTTTCCGAGATAGACGGTGTAGGGAGTGCCAACGTTTTTCACAATCGAGTCCAAGACGTATAATGCGGGCAACTTTTGCGCCGGCGGTGCCTGTTTGTTATTGTCAGTGTCACAATCTACAATAGGAGTGGCGAATCAGCCGGGATGCATGTGCTGCTTCACAACATCACCCACGACCTGGTGGATGGGGGAATCTTACCGTTTTGATGTGCGTGTCGAGCGTCTTCGAGATGACTTGAGCGTGCTCGTTATGCTCCTTTGCGATCATAGTCAGATTGCTGATCGCATAGCGGTTGTTGTCAGTCAGGTCGCGCAGTGCGTCTGCAAAGTCGTCCGAAACATCGACTGCGGCCGGGGCGGTGCCGGATATCGAACCTCTGGGAGAGAGGGAAGACATGACTTCGGAGCGATGATTTCACGAACAACGGCTATCTAACATGCACCTTGTCGACAGACAGGGAGTGCTGGCGTATACGATACCGGGCGGTAACCACGGTAATGTAATGTGAGGGTGAAGAAGTTCAGATCACGAAGGAGTCTGATGGAGATGCGCCTGGCAGTGATGCAGAGACGCAGCGCACGTGAAGGAAAAGTGGCACTACGGCCTTCTGCCACAATAGCGAGAGGGCAGCAAGTAGTGGCTTTTTGACTAGCTAAAGACGGCACTTTCCCTGTTTTCTGTGTCTTCTGTCGCTCCTGAGCGTGAAAGCAGTCTGCGCTGCGCAAGATAGTCCTAGCTCTTGAACACTTCAATCCCCTGATCAACTCTGTTTGCCTGCGACCGGTCTTGTGATGACAGATGGATGCGATGCGACGCGGTGATGTGTCGTGCCGGATGGCTGCGGTATGATTTCTTGCGTGTGGTGAACGCTGACAAGTGCGCTCTCGACTACACCCTGTGAGAATATGGTGAGATACACGTGGTGCGGGTTTCGAGAGCCGAGTGTGGTGTCGATGGTCGAAGTGGTGAGGATGTGGTTGGTTGGTACAAAGGCCTGAGAAGAAGCTCGAGGGCTCAAGTCGCTGATTAGGTACTGAGGCAGCCGTCGGGCGGGAAATCCCGCCGCTAGTACTTTCGTGGCCTGCTGATACGGTTGGTCAACTGTAGCCCCCACCTTCCAGGCTTCCTTCGCTCCTGCAGTTTCGCGTCATCGGCCGGCGCATCCAGCATTCAAGCTTGCCCAGACATCCAATCCCTTTCTCATTATCGACAACCAACACATCAAACATTCAAGAAGGCCTCGTTCGCTCTCTTCACACTTCATCTCGACTCGGCGGCATACCTACATCAAATACCACACCTCACCGCACCGCAAAAATGAAGACCTTCATCACCGCCCTGCTCGTCGCCATCTGCGCCGCGCTGGCCATGGCCGCCACCACCAGCCATATCGAATTGAAGGCTATCGTCGTCTCCTACCCGAAAGGCACACCGTACTCTGAGATCGATGAGCTGAAGGCCGCGATCGCCGAAGTGGTAAGCTGACTGCAATATTCGACGCTCGTGTCACGTGCTGAACATTTTCTAACACCGCCATGGTAGGGCGGCGAGGTCACGCACGAGTTCAAGCTCTTCATGGGCGTCGCAGCCAGTGTCCCGGGAAACTTCGTCGCTAAAATCAAGGCCATGGGCGAGGACCACGGCGTGAACGTCGAAGACGACACGCTGATGGGCATCGCCGAGGACGACCACGAGAGCCCATAAGGGAAGCATGCCAAGCCCTGAAGCTCTCACAAGAAGTCCAGCCCACGGAATGGAACTTGAAGGAATGATGGCTACCCAGGGATGACCACATGTTTATGCGGCGTTTGGGATGCGCGAGGATTGCTAAGGAGTTACTCAGAGGTCATGTGGTCGCAAGACCGCGGAGATATCCGTTTCTGTTTTTCTCCTTCTACGATCAACGGTTCCATGGCTGCGCAGTTTCGCTAAGTTTCGAGATCAGATATGCAATCACAAGTTCGCAAGCAAACAAGACTCCAGAATTCCCAAGTCCGAGCTCGTCTTCGTTTCACATCCTCCACCACCCGCTTTAGGCGAGAGAGTGGGACTTTCCGACGCCAACACCCGCCTTGCATCTCGCGTATGCCTGCCGGCAATCAGCAGCATTCCGCCTCGCTAACCAGGCCGATTGGCGCGCACCTCGCTCATTTGCAAGCCAATGAATGAAACAACACCTTTTGGGCAGTGCACAGGCGTGTGATGGCCTCGGCGTGTGACGGGGCGCAAGATGCCATGTGCCGTCACGTGCTTGGGCGCAAAGCTTGCGGTACGGCCCAGCTATGCCGGTGGCAGAAGGCGTAAGAATACCGTGTGCGGTACCGATGTACATGCACATGTCCAGTGAAAGAGTCATCAGTTCCGTGGGCTTGCGGTAGGTTCAAGCCATACCAAGACCGGAAGCGAGCCCCGCGTTTCTCCCAAAGAACAGAGTTCAAGCATGCGACCCTTGGACGACTGCGACAGCAGCACTACTGGATACTGGTCAAGACAGCTTTGAGACAAGCAAGCATGGCTATGGCCGGAAGATGCCACACCGGTGTGCGCTGCCAACACGAGCACGTTGTTATCGCAGTAAACGGGCACAGAGCGCCGGAGGGCGTCCAGCAAGGCTTGTATTGCGCGTGTGCTATTTCCATCCCCATTCCTATCCCTACACACAGTACAATACAGGCAACACGAGAATTAATGCTCCCAGCTGCTTCTTCACAGACAGGACTCTCGGCAAGAGCAAGCCTCGCCGACCAAATCCCTAGTTCTGGGAAACGGTCGGTAACGGTAACTGGTTGCTTCCAATCACGTCCTATCCCTTCCTATCCCTTCCAATCAACGCGGCAACGGTCGAACGCCTCCCGGCGCCCTCACGAACTCACAGACCATGGGTGCACTCCCGTCGGCAACCAGCCACGTGAAATTCGGCATCCCGCCCCTCGGCCAATGAAGCCGCTGCCGAAGCCCTGCAGTGCAGTACACTGAGAGAGACTGAGCCCGCCGAGAGAAGGCGAAACCCAGAGTAAGGCAAGGTATGGTAGGGCAAGAAAGAGCACTGCGATGTCAAGCTTTCCCTTTGCACTCCCCAGCTCGTTTGTATGGCACGCCTGATGCACGCATCCGCGTGTGTGATTGATTGACCTCAAGGATGTAGGCATTATTGTTGATGGCTACCCGGTGACGGCGGACCGCCAAAAGCCACGGGCCTGGTCCTTTCCGACTCCAAGTACATGCATACAGTAAGGCATGTCCTGTTCTGTCCTGTAGGTAGCCTTACCTGTCTGCCATTCCCTGCCCTGCCCTGCTGGACGTGCGCCGGGCCTCTTGCACCGCGCATCCTCGTCCCCATCCCGATCCGCCCTCGCTCCGCCACTTGCCCGTTTTCGCATACCGTCCAGATCGGCCTCTTCGTGTGCTGCTGCTGCTGCTCTTCTTCCGGCGCTGCTGCTCCACAGCCACCGCCAATCGCCGCCTGTCCATCGATCCTTTGCGTCCACCCACTAAATACGTCCCTCCGATCGTGCACATCCCCCACTGCCAACCGAATCCAAAACCCTGCTGTCCCCTGTCGTTATTCCTTGGCAATATCTTCTTGTCTGTTGTAGTACCAGTTACTTTCCTCGCATCTAGTCACCGCAGCTGAGATTCCAGCTACACACGCTTTGCTTGCCAACAACACCGCCTCTGTCGCAGCTGAACCTGTCGGGTGTTCCCCGTTACCGTCATCTTCAGCCTGCTTGCCTGGCTGTCGGTCTGGCCGTCTGCGTCGCCCAGCTTTCGATACAAGGCACCAGCCTGCCTGATACATCAACCCGCAGCGCCCACCCCAATTTACGTCCCGACCTGCCGGATCACCCTTGCACTTCCAGATCCTCCTCAATGACAGCTCTTCACTCCGCCTTTGCTCCATCCTTCCATGGCCCTGGGCCTTTCGACACCATGCCCGACCAAGCCTCAGATCAGGACTGGCAACACCCACACCAGCACAACCACAACCACCAAAC
The DNA here is from genome assembly GCA_003614995.1 of Cladosporium phlei. NCBI lineage: Eukaryota > Fungi > Ascomycota > Dothideomycetes > Cladosporiales > Cladosporiaceae > Cladosporium > Cladosporium phlei. The sequence continues at coordinate 259,057 of QZFA01000012.1, forward strand.
AGATAACTACATTCCGCCAATCCCTATGCTCACTAATCAGTGGTCACCCCACAGTCAGCAACAACAACTGCATGCACAACAACAACAGCAGCAGCAACATCAACAACATCAACAACAGCAACTGCTCGGCATGGCTGGTATGGATCGTCGATACTACCAAGAAGATGTGCAGCCGTACATGGCCTACAGTACCACCAGCGTCTCGAATAACCTCATCTCTCCATGCTACCCGGCCGAGAACACGTGGTCAGATGTGGAAATCGGCACGCCGTCCCACTTCGACTCACCTCAGGAGCCCATCGAATCATACATCCAGACCCAACCCACTCACTCCCATCTTCAAGCACCCAGACTTCCCAACAACTCCCAACACCCACGCGCCCATGCGCCCTCGATCAGTCCGAACCAAGAGATCCCCGATCCCATGAGCGTTGATCGTCCGTCGATGCCAAGCCGGGCCAAAACCGACCCAGTCAAAAGCCAGTACGCCAAAGCCGGCAAGACAACTCCAAACATCAAAGCCTCCGGTAGCGAAGAAAGCGACGACGACTTCGTCCCCTCCGAGTCGAACCAAACCCCCAAACCACCCACCACAGCCTCCAACCGCGGCCGCAAACGCCAGCGCATCCCACACACAGCCGTCGAGCGCCGATATCGCGAGAACCTCAACGCGCACCTCGAACGTCTGCGCCAGACCGTCCCGGCTCTAGCCTCGCGCCGCACTTCGGGAGGCATCCCATCTTCGACCAACTCCCTCAACACCACCGCTGTCGCCGGCGGCCACAGAGCCAGCGAGCCCACTACCATGCCCGTTACTCCTCTGCTCTCGGACGGCGCCAAGCCCAGCAAATGCGAGATCCTCAACGGCGCGATTGAACACATCGGCCTCGTGGAGCGCGAGAACGGCGGGTTGCGGGATGAGATCAAGGAGTTGCGCACGCGGGTGGAAGACTTGCAGCGCTGGTACAGCGCTACCCTGCGGTCTGCAGGTGGAAATCCGACGGGAGGCTATGCTGGCTGAATAATGGAAGGGGAAGCTGCTGAGAGCGAAATTCTTCTTCGATGTGCTCGCGCGCTTCTTTTGGAGTGATTCCCTTTGACGACAAAGGCAGTCTTTAAGGCTGTCATCGCCTAATGTTGTTCTTCCTCTTACGTTCTCTTCTATCCAAACTCTACTTGACTACTCTACAACAACTCTCATGGCGCGAAACGATCCAGGAACGGGATGCGATGGATGGAACCTTGGGAAGGAAGGCTGGCTGACCAGCTACGGCTGGGCCGTATTGGTATTATGATCACGGACTACGGTTCACTCATGATGGGTGGAAGGACTTTGCTTTTTACTTGTCATGCTAGTGCTGAGCGAAGGAGTCTCTACGGATGGACGGCTAGGCGGCTGATTGGCCTGCCGATTAGGCCAGGGATATGTTACGGACAGGACAGGACAGATACGATTCTCTCATTGTTTTTAATCACGGTGGCTTCTCTCCTTCTAATCCTTCTTTGAACGATGAATGGAAAGGCTTTTACCGACGAGTTGATACTGGTATGTAGCACGAGGAAATGACAGCTATTCTAATGATTTGTTTCTGATTCCATTTCCATTACATTTCCTTCTTGATAGAGTACCTTCCAGCACGTTTTGAACTATCCGAGACATTGAGGCGAATACATTTACTGCATCTTATAAAGCATACCCTCCCTCACAGGCGTCTCCCTCCATCGCAATCCCTGCGCCACGCCTTTCCTTCCCATTCGCGATCCAAACTACTCAGTCTGAAACCCATCAATCGACTCAATCAACTAGCCGTTCATGCATCCAATATCGATCAAACAACTATCAACCAACCGCTCAATCACCCAATCACCCAATCCTCCAATCGATCTCCATCTCTCCCCTCCCATCCGCCCACAAGGTCAGAAGGCTGAAGCTGACAACGCCCCACGGAACGAATACCGCCTGCGGGCACCAGGTAGCCAAGTACCTAGCCTCTTCCCCTTCCCCCTCCGTCTAGGCTTCTCAGGCCCAGTGAGTCAGCATATTACTTGGGTACTTCCGACTTCCGGACCCTGGAATTGGAAGTCCAGACTAAGACCAAAAGCAAAGCAAGTGAGACAGGCAAGGCAGGCAGGCAAGCGTGGCAAGGCGAGGCTAGGCTGACAGTTAGGTAGGGCAAGATCAGCCGTGGCTGAGAGATCGAGCGAGAGGGGAGCCAAAGAAAGCGGTGTGCAGTGCAGTGCAGTGCAGTGCAGTGCAGCGCAGCAAAAAGAAGCTGGCTGGCTGTGAGGCTGTGAAGGATGTGATAAGCACGATGAGGCGCCGTCGGGACGCTGCATTTTGCTGCGTGAAAGGTAAGTGGAAGCGAAAAGGCTGGAGCCTTTTTTTTTCTCTCTTGCTGCAGGCAGTGTGCAGCACAAGGCAGGGCTGGAGTACCGCGCGTCTGTTTCCTGGGCTCCTCCTTGCCACGCTTGACATAACGCTCAGGCTGCACTGCACTGCACTGCATTGGCTTGGACTGGTTATGAGTCTGGTAGATCTTTGTGCACGCACGCACGCACGCGTACATGTAACATGCACCGACCTGCCACGCACGCATTGACTGTGCATGCATGTCGCGACGCTGTGACGCCGTTGGAGCGTTTTCCGTTTGCGGGAAGTCTTGGTGTAGATCTTATTTGCGCTATGCGTTCTTGTTATATGTGTGAGGAAGCTTGGGGAGGGGCGGCTTGGGATCGGCTGGGATCGAGGATTTTGTGCTTTTTCCTGTTCCTGTTGTGTTGTATTATCAATAGTTGCTCTGTTATTATTGCTCTTTCGTCAGTTTCTGGCTTGTGTGAGAATTTGTGAGAATTAACTCCCACTTACATACGTACATATGTACACGGAGGTTCAGCTCCAGCTGTCCGTTACTTGCGGTTCATGTCCCAAGACGCCAGGTCTTCTCACTTTCTGCAATCAACCACACCGCCGACAGGAAAAATAAGGCATGCTTCCGCTGAAAGCGGCCTTGCAGATTGGTCCTCTGTACAAGATACCGCGTGCAGACACCACCGACCTCGGCATTGTATCATCAATGTGTCGGCTGTTGAAGGGTTGATGAATAAGGCAGGTTTCAACATAGGTGGTCATGAGTTGCCTACCTCACCCCAGTGATAATTGCCCACTACACCTTGAGCTGGTTCCTGCAGCTGTTGTAAAGCGCTGAACATGGCTTGCGGCTGGTGACTCTCGTAGGACAAGGCCATAGGCGTACGATTCGGTAGCGAGTTGTCGTTGTCGTTATTACTGTTTTCATCGCTGTTGACATGGGTTTCTGCGGATAGCTTTTGGACCTTCTTTGGTCGGCCAGGCGTTGTTGAAGTACGAGGTTTGAAACGACCCTGAAATCATAGTTTTAATGAAACAAGTCGCGATGGAGGACCTCTCCAAGTCACTACTTACCTTGCCGTCCCGTGCGCTTCCAAAATGCCGACCTAAAGCGCGTTTAATCTTCGCGTCAGAGATGTGAGCTGGAATTTGCAAGTCTTGTCGTAAAACCTCATAATCTAGAGCGTCTTTTGGCTGTTCTTGGTCGATGGCATCCTCAGCACTACGATCCTGTTGGAGCAGCGCGTCGTCCTTCTCCCTCTGCTTCTCCTCGTCACTTTTCTGCGGCCGGCCGCGTTTCTCCTCGGCGGGCTTTCGGCGGTCAGTCTGAGAAGAGAGCGCGCGAGAAACCGAGCTCTTTGATATCGTGTCTGGGCCGAAGCATTTCGCGATATTCCGGAGGGTGGAGCCCTCTCGGTATGTGAGATCGTTTGCCTCGAGGAACGCGACGAATTCTTTCACGCCGCGGATGCGGGACTTTGTTGGAGTGTCTAGGTGTTTGAAGCCGGAGGGGGCGTTGGGGCGTTTTGTAGGGGTTGTTGGTGCCATGTGATATTTTGTTGTCGTGTAGTACTGTATGTGGCGAATTGCTGTGCCAAAGACGCGCCTCCCGCTTCAAGATCGGCGCGTTGAAGCCAAGCTTTCAATGATCGTCGGTGACCTGATCGGAGGGGCTTGATTGATGTCCTTGATCGACAGTTGCACGGCGCTTGCGTTGTGATTTCTTTTCATAGAACAAACATTGAGGTACTGTGGTGGTCGTACAGGTAGGGCTGGGGCTTTGGAACAAGACAAGGATGCTGCAGATACATCACGCCAAATCGAAGCGATGCGTTCTCGATCGACGGAAGGCACAATGTTCATCGAATGTAGTAAGTGATCAGCAATAAAGCAATGTACACGCATGTTACAGTATCACAGTATTCGCCTGCCTGCCTTTTCAAAACAAAGCAAAAACAACCTGATATTCAGCTGTCATTGTTACTTGTCGTCGACCACGAGAAGCAACACCCACTTCACTCATCTCTAAACTTCCACCTCCCGCGACCCTTCATCGCCTCCCTCCACATACTCTCGACCTTGATCCTCTCGATCTTCTCTGCCTCCTTCCTGTCTTCTTCCTCCTCCTGCGTACTCGGCATTCCTGTCCGCCAGAAACCAGGTGGCGTTTTCGCTCGCTCGAAAGTCTTACGATGCTTGCCATGCTCGTTCGCAAAAGCCTGCGCGCGAGCCTGGAAGATGACATCTTCCTGCTGCGAGATAGGGTAGTTGGTCGCGAGATCTGCAGGAGAGAGCCCGAACATCTCTTTAATCAACTGTGTGTCTGATTTGGAGGAGGGTGGTAGCATGTTGTTTCGCGCTGCGTCGAGGAATTCGCCGCAGCAGGCTGGGTCGATGCAGCCCGGTAGGCAGCGGCGTTCGGCTTTGGAGAGTCTATTCATGGGCTGCACGTAGGCGAAGCTGCTGTCGGCGTAGTCTGGATTGATGCGGAAGTCTTGGGGTTTGAGGTACTGTTTTGGTTTGGAGCGGAGAGGTTCCGAGGCCGGGTCTATGGGTGGCGGGGATTTTCCGATACCGCGTGGGCGAGTGTACCTGGAAGTTTGCGGTGTTGGTTTCTTGAGGTTTGTGGGTTGAGCTTCACGTTGAAGCTTGACTTGAGGTAGATTTTGAGGTTGAGGTCGGCGTACTCGTTTCGAGGTGTCAGATGTTGGACGGCGTGGTTGCAGAAGTTTTTTGGCTGGCGTTGGATTCTCGAGCAAGCTGGTGAGACGTGGGCTCCCTGGTGCTTTCGCTGTACCGGGTTCGGCCTTTGGTGTGATCTGATCTGAAGTTTCGTCGCCGTCCTCGGCTAGCATGCCGATTTTATCAGCGTCTTCCTGTGATACTCGTCGACGTTTATTGGTAGTCTGTGCAATCGTGGGGATGTTGGGGCTTAATTGACCTAGCGCTCCTCGCTGTTGGCCATGTGATTTTGCTTTTGGTGTGATGACTTCTTTGGGCGGTGAGGCTGTCTGTTCATTCGTCACCAGAGCATCTGCCAGCTCAAAAGTCGTGGGCACCTCTGGAAGCTCCGGGATATCGCTATCTGAGAGCGAAGATGAAGTTTGCATAAGAGGAGGGCGCAATAATGCGTTCGAGCGCTCCTCTGATCTTACGCGAGAACGAGATGCTTCTCTTAGTTTTCGCTTTCGGGGTGTTTGGAAAGTACCTCGCATAGCATCCAGATCCGAGGTTTCTGCCCGGAAGAACGGACGTGATCTTGATGTCGGGCTGCTCCAGTCGTCTGATTTGAGTTCAACAGGTCGTTCCGCCGAACCAGGCCTTTCGAGAGACTCGAGTTCCTGTTTGATGCGTCGTGGAGGCGGCATCACAGTAGCTGACTCCCCTCGTCGACGCCTTAACTTGTGCTCGCGCACTACCACGGGAGCATCATCGCTGTCCTCATCGGGTTCGGCAGGCGGCGTTGCGACTGCCGGGCGATCATCTTCCGTTGTCTGGCTCGATGATATGCGCTTCGAGTCTGCGCTCGATTGCGTCAATGCCTTGCATCGTTCCACACCTTCAGAAACTACTGGAAGGGACTGCGCATCGGCGTCTGATCGATGTTTGACATGAGGCTGATCTTCTGCTCTCGATCTCTCCGGAGACGTTTGACGAAGGGGTTTCGGTGTGATGTCAATATCGCTAGTCTGTTGTGGCAATGATGGCGGAGGATTAGGAAGAGGAGAAGTCGATCCGTGTGCTGCTACACCTTGAGCCTTTGCACCTTTGGCCATGAGAGTCTTATTTATGTAAGCTTGCCATTGCCGTGAACTCTCCTTCGCAGCTGCGTATTTCGTCATTGCTTGTTTGACTTTTATTTTTTGGCGCTCGTATTCTTCTTGCAGCCTTTGATGTCGTATTTCTAACTCTCGGTATTGCTGTTTAACAGCGGCAAGTTCAGCCTCCATCTCAGTGTTCGTGGCGGGCTCATCATGATGTTGCGACTGGGCCTGACCTCCGTGTGAGAGCGCATTCTCCAATTCAGCCCGAAGGTTCGCCGCCTCTATCTCCAGGTCATCGATTCGCGTGCTTTTCTGTGCGATGATGTTTCTCAATACATTCACGTTCTCGGAAGGTCGCGTGGCCGGGTGTGGCGAAACAGACGTAGCCGGTACATCTTTCCTGAATCTCGGCTCAGACATTGCAACCATTCATGCTGTGTCGTCTGATCGCGTAAGAGCACAACGACGGGTCGATATATCGATGGATCTCGTATTTGTACACTGGTTGCCGATGAACGCGTCGTGACGGTGTTTCGAAGTCGCGGAGGTTGATGCCGGCCTCGAATGAGCTAGCGGCGGTGACTTCCGCGATTTTAGATGCTCTCAACTCAACCTCACACAAATTCTGCCCGATCGATCTCCCACAACTCCGGGAGTCCTTCGGCTCAGACAACGCCCTGACTCGTGAGGCCCATCAAGGTCCTGCCATGTTGGTTCTCCCTCACCCTTCGCTGTTGAAAAGGTTTGACTTCCCTATGTCTCTTTCCAGAAGTGATGGTGAAAAGAGGCGCCGCTGAGGCAGGCTTGGACGCCGACATCGACACGAAGCGCATACGTCCTTCGTCGAGAGACCATCTCTCGCGCCTCAGCGATGAGCTGCTCATCCGTGTTCTCTCTTGTCTTCCCGTTTCGCAGCTAGCCCTCTGCCACAGGTAAGTTGTCGTTCACTCATCGTAATGCATCATGCTGAAGGCGCAGACTCTCGCACAAATACCAAGTCCTCGCAGGAGATGGGCAGCTCTGGAAGCAGCACTACTACGACCGCTTTGTCAGACCCAGAGCGAGTCGTCTACCGGGCCTCAAAGATGTCGCGACGGCCGGAAAGAATCTACATTTTGCATCGAAGGCTTCCAAATGGCTGGACGACGATCACCTTGTCAAAAGAGGCGGCCGAACAAATTGGAAGCAACAGTACAAGCTCAGGCACAACTGGACCAGCGGCAGCTGTGCTGTCAACGAGATAGAGGTGGCAGAACAAGCACCAGTCCCGCCAGTCATCGTCCAGATGCACGACGGTGTCATATACATGGCCAGCCAAGCCGATGGATTGCGGGCTTGGTCTGCGAGGAGCGACCGAAAGATGCTTGCGCAAGAGCATTTCCACGGCAAGCATAACTCACCGCCAACATCTCTAGCTATCGATGCCACGTCGACGAATGCCAGACTCTCACGCGTTGTTGTTGGGTTCGAGGATGGCGCATTCGGCATGTACTCTCTGGATCTGACTGCCTCTACCTTCTCTCACATCTACAGCCATGAACCTTCTATCAATGGGGTTGTGACCTCCGTCGCTATAGCATGGCCTTATGTGGTCACAATGACTGCGACTCAGCTGCTTTCGCTTTACAAGTGCAACTCAGCGGCGACACCAAGCCCATCAACCGGACCTCCCCGACTGGTACACTCTTTAAAGTCGCATACCGTCTGGCCTCCACTGACCTCATCCTTGAGGCTCAATTCGGGCTCGGTTGTGGTTTCCATCGCATACGCAATACCAACATACCTCTCTGGATGGACAGTGGGCGTGCAGGAAGTCAAGATCTCTGAGACTGGAGATTTACTCGAATCTAGGATTTCCTCAGCCATCGACCAGCATTACCGGCCGCTCGCCTTCGCCTCTCGGCCCATGACAACTCATCTCACTCCGGCATCTGCAGGATTTGCAACATCGACTACGCTCGAGCTCCGCCATATGCACTCCAAGCCAACTTCTCTCTCATACACACATCCATACCTACTAGTGGCGCACCCGGACAACACCCTCACTCTTTACCTGGTCTCTTCAACAGCGGAGTCTCTATCAATAAGTGCAGGCAGTCGACTGTGGGGCCACACGTCTTCTGTCTCTGGAGCTCATGTCGGAGGACGAGGGAAAGCCGTCTCGGTGAGCAAACGTGGTGACGAGTTGCGTGTGTGGGAGCTCGAAGGCGGATTCGGCTCGCTTTCAGCGCGTAAGAGGTTGGCTGTCGGAGGTCTCAGCGTGCGTCTGCAACCAGAAACGAGGAAAGTCGAAAACTTGGACACCGCTCAAGCCGGTCTCGATCTGACCAACAGCCGAACCTCCGTTGATCCCGAAACTACGAAAGTTCTGTCGCCAAACGAACTTGAAGCCGACGCCGATGAGCTCACGCTAACTAGGGGATGGATCGGTTTTGACGAGGAAAACGTGGTGGTGCTCAAGGAGCAGAGCCAGGGGCGGCAGGCGTTAGTTGTATATGACTTTACATGATGATGAATGAACGAAGCGACACAACACGCGCACATGCGTGGAAGCCATGATCGAGATTGCACGTGTACGCTGAGACTCTGGACGTGCGAATTTCACGAGGAAAAATCTGACTCTCTGGGCACTTCTCGACAATGGACTCGATGGACTGATTGAGTGCACTCTGCCAGCGACAGTATGCTTTATCGAGTTGCCATTGCGCAATCGTCTTCGAGTTCTGGACCTCGATGCCACGCGCTGGGACGTTGCCGCTAATAACGGCACATGCCGATCCCGCTTTCAGGGTCTGGACGCCTCAGGAAAACTTGCATGAGCCAAATGCGAAGTGGTCAGCTGTGGGAAAGCGCATTTGACATTTGACAGCGTTTGCTTGCTCTCACAACTGCCATAAAGCTCAATACCTCATTGCCACCTTCAAACAAAAACACACAACAACGAACAACACCTCACTTGGACACCTCACTCGAATACTGGCGACCCGGATCAAAAGCCTCAACACTCAAGCGCGGTTCACCTTCTCCACATATCTGCACACTTGGATCGTCAAGCGAGCCTCACCTGCCGCTTTGCTGTGGGGATCGAATTTCCAAGTCTACCTGACTTTGCTCCCTCCCAAAACCTGCATTCGACAACCAACCTCTCACGAACTCTATCCTCACCTAAACACTACCAAACACATCACAAATACACCATCAAAATGGAGTACAACACTGGAGCCCCTACCGGCGGTCGCGCCTGCTACAACTGTGAGTTACTCGCCCACCGTCCCTCGCCTGGCGCGCGCTGCCTGCAGCGAGCTCGGCACAGAGTTTTGTCGCCTGCGCTCGAGTGCCTCACTCGAGCCGTCGACGACGACATTCTTGCGCGCCAGCAAACAGCACATCACAATCACAGCATTCATGAGCCCTCACTGACATACCTTCTACAGGCGGCGACCCCTCTCACCAGGCCCGCGAGTGCCCCTCCAAGGGTACCCCCACCTGCTACAACTGCGGCAACCAGGGTCACCTTTCCCGCGAGTGCACCGAGCCCGCCAAGGAAAAGACTTGCTACCAGTGCGGCGAGACCGGCCACCTGTCCCGCGAGTGCCCCACCGCCCCGGCTGGTGGTGCCCGTGGTGGCTTCGGCGGCGGTGCTCCCGGCGGTGGCCAGGAGTGCTACAAGTGCGGCAAGGTCGGCCACATCGCCCGCAACTGCCGTGAGGGCGGTGCCGGTTTCGGCGGCGGATACGGCCAGCAGCAGCAGGGTGGCTACGGCGGTGCCCGTGGCGGCTTCGGCGGTGGATTCGGCGGCCAGCAGCAGGGCGGCCAGACCTGCTACTCTTGCGGTGGCTTCGGCCACATGAGCCGCGACTGCACCCAGGGCCAAAAGTGCTACAACTGTAAGTCTTGCGCACCTTTGCATTGATCACGGAACACGAGCTAACACAATTCTAGGCGGTGAGACCGGTCACCTCTCCCGCGACTGCCCTTCTGAGATCACCCAGGAGCGCGTCTGCTACCGCTGCAAGCAGCCCGGCCACGTCCAGGCCGCCTGCCCCCAGTAAGCGCACGACCTAACGATCTGACATGACCGGACATGGAAAACAAAACTCTTCCACCCTTTCGAGAACGACCAAGAAACACGACAAAGCATGACGGAACTGGATACGACGAACCTTGGCTCGCAAGTGAACCTCGAGCCACACAAGAAGTTGATGCAGGGAAGTAGAGGGCTGCAGAAGTAGAGAAGGGGAACGGAGCGGAGTAATGTTTGGATGGTTTTCACTAAAAATCAGGCAATTGCATGCTTGGTCAAGGTCGCCCTGGGAGGTCGGCTAAGTCAGTTTTCTTCTGCTCACAACCAAAATGAGTACCACCAGTTCGATGTCTCACAACAACAAACACCATGCGATGAGCGAGTGGCCCGTGTGTGGCCGCTCGTTACAGCGCTGCACCCGAGAGACCTTCGATTGTTTCGTCAGGCGTAGGATGTAGGCGGAATGCTTATGAAACGGCATGATGGTGACGACTTTATGGCTGAGCTAGATCAATCTAAATTTCTCTCCATTCCAATACTGTACGAGGTATCAAGCGGGTAACGGTTGCACGGCATATCACTTGTGTCAGTCTTGTCAAACGATATGCACATATATAGCTATCATCACCTCTGCCATCTCTCTTCCATGCAAAGGCCACGCAACAGTACATCACTCCAACTATTTCTTGGCAGGCCTAACCGAGGATGAAAGTCAGAGTCCGCGTCTGCTCTTTCATCATCGACCGACGATCGCTGCAGCCCGCCTGCACTTGCGATCTTGGATTCTCCGGCGCGGCAACCTGCACCTCGACATACAAACAGAACACACAACACCGGCGAGCTGTTGAAGTACAGACCCGGCTGGAATGCGTTTGTACAAACGATGGAGTCGGAAAAGAAACCTGTACCTTTACTGTCTCCCAGTCACGGAATGACGCCTCGTCGGAGAGTCGGAATGCTCGAAACGGCCGGCTGGTATCATGGAGATCTTGGTCTTAACCTTGGCTAGCTCTCACTGTCATGGATCAAACCGGTTTAGCCCTTTGCGCCTTCCCAGGTGGCATCGTCGGAACACGGCTCCATCGTGGTGTCCTGGCTTGGAGGTTGGAGGGTCCAGCCTCATACATCTTGTTTCTTCCGGATGGCAGGACTGCCTTCTCCTCCGTCCCTCTCGAACATCACACCGTCTTGTAGTCGCAACAAGAGTCGCCGGGACGAGCAACGATCGAGACTCAGAGGTGCCTTAACGAGATGCGGTCATTCTTTCATGCAGCAGCGCTCCTTGCAGCGACATGCGCCACCATCGTACTCGCCCAGGACAACGAAACTGCGCCAGTCTCGGTCTTCAAGACGGTATGTGGCAACGTATTGATAATTCATGGCCGGGTCACTTACACAGTCACAGCGTCCGCACTCAAGAGCACCAGCACTCAACGTGACCATCCAAGATGGCTTCTCCCAGGGTCTCGTATTCATTTCACCATACCAGGCCGATGCTTCCGGCCCTTATATCTACGACAAATTCGGCAACCTCGTCTGGGACGGCTACGGAGTCACTGGCGCCGACACGACGCAAAACTTCCACGTCTGCCCTTACAATGGCTCCGATCACCTCTGCATGGTCGTCGGCAACCAACAGAAAGGCTACCTCTTCGGTGTAGGCCTCATCGTCGACGCTGATTATCGCATCGTCGCCTCTGTGCAAACGGGCGACAGTCTAACGCCTGTGGACATGCATGAGTTTTGGCTGACAGAAGGCGGCGAGACTGCCATGGTCAGCGCGTACCAAATCATCCCTGTTGATCTGGCTTACCCGCCGTACAACGTCATGGGCCAGCAGGGATGGTTGACACAGGGTGTCTTCCAGGAAATCGACATCGCTACGGGAGCAGTCCTCTTTGAGTGGTATTCGTCTAATCATGTCGACATCCGCGATACTCGGATTTTGCCACACACTACTGATGTTGGCGGAGACGGGTACACCCCGCGTACGCCCTTTGACTATTTGTAAGTTTGCTTCCCTTGATGAAAGAGGTCGTCGTCTAACGTTCGACAGCCACCTCAACTCCATTGCGAAATCCACAAACACGGGTGACTACTTGATCTCTGGCCGCCACGTCAGTACACTATACTCCATCAACGCATCAGACCACAGCATCAACTGGAGACTGAGCTGCCCAGGCACCGACCGGCCCCAGCCAAGCGACTTCGAGTGCCAGGGCTTCAACTTCTCCTCCCAGCACGACGCCCGATTCGTGAGCGAGAACGACACGCACACCGTCGTTTCCATCTTCGACAATGCCTCCAATGGTCTGAACAAGACCGCAACCGAATCCTCCGGCATGGTCATCAGCCTAGATCATAATGCGGGCACCGCCTCCCTCGTCTCCCAGACCTTTGCACCCCTCGAAGGCGGCATCCTCTCCGACTCTCAAGCAAACACCCAACTCCTGGCCGACGGGAATGTCTTCCATGGCTGGGGCAGCATCGGCGCCATTTCCGAGCACGCGGTCGACGAGAACGGCGACTATAAAGCCGTCATGTTCGCCACTTTCGCAGATGTGACAAAGCCCGGTTCTGTTATGAACTACCGCGCTTTTTCATTCGGGTGGCAGTCGACGCCCTCCAACACCGTACCTGCGGTCTACTCGTACGCCAGGAACGATACTTCGCCCAACGCCATCTACGTTTCCTGGAATGGCGCCACTACCGTCGCCACTTGGAATTTTTACGCCGCCGATGCTATTGGAGAAGAGTTTGTGCCGATTGGCTCGGCGGGCAAGCAGGGTTTCGAGACGATGTTCAGGGCCGACGCTTTCCATCGCTGGGTTCGCGTAGAGGCTGTTGGGCCTGATGGTACGAGTTTGAGGAACTCGAATTTCCAGCCGGCGTTTGTGCCGAGTGAGGCGTTGATGGGTGCTTGTGATGAGCTCACCTGTACCATCTCGATGCAGACTTGGGAGGAGTCGGACGGTTGATTGATTTTGAGATGATGATGAAGATGGTGGTGATGATAATGGATTGACGAACTTTGAGTTGAGAGTGCCCCATTGTCTGACAATTTTACAAAACAGGTGTAGCGAAGGATTCAAGTGTGCTGGCGACTGAATAGGGTGTTTCGGAGAGGGATGAGGTGATCGTGGCTCTGAATGCGCCGATGAGAGAGGTAGGTGCGTGAAAGGGGTTGCGAAGGATGTCGCCTCTTGGTTTGTCGGTGGTCGAGGTGAGTGCGCTGTTGGATGTTGCGGTGATCATGCGGTTACAAGGTGGGGTCAGGTGAGTCAAAAGGATCGATCAATCACTGAGCTCATCTGCAGTGAAGCTCGCGACGAGTGCAAACGCGCGCGCGCATCTGTCTTCACTTACCTCACTTCACGCCCGCTAGCGCCGGCAAGTCCCGCGACGTCACCCAGCGCAGCACAGTATATTAACGCGAAACCCGTAGATACGTCACTGTCTACTTCGCTGTGTTGCTGTGGTGCAGTGGTTAGCGCGTCACATCCCGCAATACAATTAAGGGTCGTTAACCTGCGGAGTTCGAGTTCTGTGCTCTCGGCGGGCTTGTCTTGGGGACCTCTTGTCGTTGAGACGTTGGTTTAGGATTACCGGTCCGCCCTCTACACCTCATCGGGAGATCACACAGGGCTCGGGTTTCGTGGCCGCTTCTCAAGAAGTATTGAATAGCAGTCTCTAACCAAAAGAAAAAAAAAAGAAAAAAAAAGATTAGGATCGTCCCACATGAACCATTCACACTTCGCAACAACCATGATTAGGATCATACCATATGAACCATTCAATCTTTTTTTGTCACTCGACAGGGCAGCACAGGTAAAGTCATCTCGTTCTCCTTCAACACCAAAGATTAGCATGGTGTATAGAGAGATTGGATCGCCTTTGTTGTTTCGTCGCACGCTATATCAAGCTCCGCAACAGTCGGTGTCCGGTCTGATTGAAAATAGCCGGACATTTGATTGATCGAGGTCGTCCAACTCAAGCGTTCGATTGATCAAACAGGCCTAAATAAACCAAATTCCGGGTTGATGATCTCGTCGGTGGTATAGGCCGCGGGACGAACCGCAAAGGTGTTCGTATTGCAACACACACTCCTGAGCCTCAGTTTCAACGTATAGCGGCTACGTGTACGCCCAAATAACATAGCCTCCTTGGCCCCATCGGATGCTGGAAATTGAGATCAGGTCACTGATGAGGCTTTTACACCGACTTATGCACTACACTTTTACCACACAAAAAACGTGAAAGCACAAATGGTCTGTTTGCAGTTTCTACACTGCACATCAGGCTGTTAGAATCATCGATGATGAGCGCTCCGCCTACGAGGTATTGCGAATATCGATTGGTTCGAGATCAGCAAATAAGCTGAGGACAAGCAAGCAAGCAGGCCGGTCGTCTTCTTTCGGGTCTGGATTGAGCAATCATAACATCAACCTTCGCCCTTCCAGAAGGACAGGCACAACCGGAGAGAGTCTCGGAGACTGGAGCATCTTGAACAGGCGGGGACTCATGGTATCGCTACATTGGATTTGATTACCGTCGTACTGTCTTGTGCTGAGTACCTTGCTCTCAGTGGCGATAAATAGTTCGAGTCGGTGTGAAAGCCTAAGGTGATATCACCACAGATTACGCTCCCATTGAGGCCTCCTTTACGAACTGCACTGCTCTCAGTGCTACCATAAGATCGAATCAGGTGTAGTTCAGCTGTCGCCTCTCGTATATCGATATCCTGGATGTGGTATCACATCAGGTGGCGTGGTAGAGCAGAATGTTATTACAAAAGAGCAGTAATAAATGATTGATGCACGAGTGAGCGACTCAGAACGAAAGTCGTTACAAGTAGACAGGAATGCAGGCACTGTATATGATACATGCTAAGAATAGCATCACAACGAATGAACAGAAAAACGCGTGGAAAGCGAAACACACGAGACAGACACGTGGTGACCAAAAATAGAGTGACATGTTCTTTCCTATTGTCTTGTCTCTCTCTCGAACGTGTGGGTGTGTGTCTGGAAAGCTTGCGGCTCTTTATATTGTAGCAAACCATCTCTGTACTACATCATGTAAACAAATGCGAACGCAACCGTCTCTCGCAGCTCATCGCGACAACTCTGAGACCGAAACACGTTGCACCCTTTTGTCAGCCACCCACCAACCACTCATCGCTACTGGTATCTTTCATCCGCTCCGACATCGCATGCGCAACACCTCACTCGGCGACACCTCACTCAGGCGACGACGGCAACATTCGACTAGCTAGGCTCGCGCAAAACAGATCACGTCGACCAACCCATTCATCACAACAATCACGCTCATCTCGCGAATACATCCAATAAACCTCTCGCTTCCTCACCAAAAGAGACTCACTGGCCGGCCATCGAGGAAAAAAGACCCCACCGCCAGCAGCATCGCCACCAGCAATCCCAACCCCCAAAAAAGCCTACGAAAATGTGCATCACCTACATCTCCCTCTACACCAGCTGCGGCTGCACCAGCGACTCCCTCTTCGAGCCCTGCGAGCAAGCCATGTACGGCCACTGCACTCTGCCGACCCAAAAGAACTTCGCCTACGACGACGACGACCCAAACATGCGCATTTGCGAGGAGTGTCTCACAGCGCTGGAGGAGAGTGTGAGGAGGCTGTTTCTGCGCTTTCAGTCGGATGGGGTGAAGGTTGCCAGTCGGGCTGGCGATCAGGTGTTTTTGGGTGGTGATGGATGGTCTTTGGACTGTGATTGAACCGGAAGTGCCGGAAGTGTGAATGCAGCGAGGATGGCAATCAGGGGTCTTGGGAAAGTGTGTTCGAACGGGAATGAAGGCTGGTCGTTAATGGATGAGAGGCGTTTTGCGTGCTTGGTTTGGTCTGGAAGGCGGTGCGGGCTTCTTGATCTTGGAGAGAAGGGCTGTGGTTTGAGAAGGGCTGGAAGTGAGGTGTTGTTTATTAGGTGGACATCGCCTGCCTGTCCTGATGGCACCACTCGCGCAAATGTACAATTCGAAACCCAAGCCCATACTATACCGTGCCATACCATGACCCATTTCCTGAAGAGCCCAATAGGGTGCAATCAATTTCCCAGATTTGTCCAGATCGCCCACCCATTGAGGGACACCGCCTTAAGACTCAAACACCAAAACACCACGCTTATGCATTCAAACAATCCATCATCCCAACCTCACTTCCATCACTACGCCGGAACCTCCTCAGCCACCTTCTGCGCAACGGCCGAAGCGTTCGCAACAGCAGCCGAGCCAGTGAACCCACTTACGGCATCAGCAACCGCATCCGTAGCCCTAGCAGCAGTCTGCCAAATGGTATCCGCGGCTTTCTGAGTGGAGTTTCCCAGCGAAGCGTCGCCGGCCCAGTAGTAGAAGGAGCGGCGCGCGATGATCGCGATGTGGTCGGGGAGGTACAGCGCGGCTGCTATGCCGAGCATGGAGACGAGGAGGAAGAGGACGGAGTCTGCGTGCAGAGTTAGAACGGCAGTCTTTGGGGGAGAGGATAGGAGGGAGCAGCGACGTACTGAAGACGAATTTCTCCGTCGGCGTGAGCATGTACAGCGAGAAGGTCACTTCGTATTGGTACTTTTTCTTCTGCACCCATTTGGCGAAGTCTGTGGGCTGGGAGAGCAGGAAGGCGAGCGCGGAGACGGAGAAGAGGCCTATGAGGGTGTAGGTGAGGGTTGCGTGGTCGGAGAAGGGCATGTTGGCGGTTATTTGATGTGGTGGATGTTGGATGGTGGGTGTCGCCAGTGTGATAGGATGATGTTGGTTGGTATGTCTGTTACAGAGTCGTCCGTGGTGGTATGCTTCCAAAGTGTGAGTTGGTTGTGTACGATCGCAAAGTGTTGTTGTTGATTCGCTCCTGCGCTCCTGGAGGCGACGGCGCGCAGGGTCCTATCGGATGTTACGGCTTTCATTTAACTATGAATTAAGGTTACCAGCGCTAGCCTTGCGATCCATCGTCTCGCTTCAACGATCACATCTTCACCAACACCAACTACCAATCACAACAATGACATGATGCTCGCGCCATGGACTTTCCTCAGAGGAGTTGTCCAACAGCGTCTCGCGACACGCGCCTTCACCACAACAGCAGCCGCTTATGAGAAAGCATTGCCACCCCGGCGCAAGATCCTCGACCATGAAATCACAGAGGCCTTCCTTCGAGGCACCGGCCCGGGTGGACAGAAGATCAACAAAACATCTTGCGCCGTTCAGTTGAAGCATCTGGCGACGGGAATCGTGGTCAAAAGCCAACATACGCGCAGCCGCGAACAGAACAGGAAGTTCGCACGCCTGCTCCTCGGGGAGAAGCTCGATGCGCTGGAGAAGGGCGAGGACAGTCGGACTGCTATCAAGCTGGACAGAGCGAGGACCAAGAAAGCCAGTGCGAACAAGAAGACGAAGAGGAAGTACAAGAAGCTTGAGGAGGCAAAAGCGGCCGCGAATGGAGGTCAGGACGCGGATGAGGGAGAGGCAGAGGGAGAGGAAGCTCTGGATGAACCTGAACCTACAAAAGACGCGTCGCCAGACTCGAATAGCTCTAGTGAGATACGCAAACCGGATCAGGCTCCTTGATACAAAACGCTGGCCTTGGACTCTGGCGGAGCATGTTGGAGGATCTGGCGAGACCGATACCTATGTGATGGCCAACCCGAGCCGAATGCATTGGCGAATGCCAGTATCTTGTATGGCCATTCTCTGGCTGCATGCGTTGCTATTGGAGCCTCGCCACTGCAACAGAAGATGCTCTAACACGGCGGAACTTGCGCCTGAGTCAGTAAACACCTGACTTGACCTGAGGACGTCAATCTTCGGGAGCAAAAAGGTCTGCTTGCACTGGTCATTGTTGATCTGTGGCCCTCTCACGAAGGGGACGACTCTAATGACACCCATAATACAACAATACCAAACATCTCTAAAAGTAAGACTAGTTCCCTTCCGCATTCAACCATCATGTCGGCCACTCTCCACTGCCAAAAGACAACGCCTCTGCCAACTAGGCTCTACATAAGTGTATTGTTCTATTGTTCTTTAGGAGAACTGCCTTCGAGCAAAAAGAGACGTGGATGAGTGCCCTAAGACGGAGTTGAACCGGCGACCTCGTCATTACTAGTGACGCGCTCTACCAACTGAGCTATCAGGGCTGGTTTGATGATCATAGTCTGGGTATGGTGTTTATGCTGGTCCGACGCAACGCTTGTGAGCTTGAGATCGAACATGAAAGGGACTATCAACGAAAGACCCCCCACCTGCGAGAGGTCGGGGTTCCTTTGACTGGGCGGAAACGATTGCCATTCGCAGCAAATCGCTATAATCACGAGTCAAGCATACCAGACTTCTATGCCATTTGCTGGATCTGGACACGGATCAAATGGGATATGGTTCCGGCACGACAACATGCTGAACGGATTGTTAGAAGCTGAAGATTCGCTCCAGGAGCAATGCCACGTTATATGATACGTGTTCGTATCGGGATCAGTCGAGCCCAGTCTGTCTGCAACATCGAAAGATTAGGTTCCGGTATCTTCAGAGCAAGCCTTCAAAGAGTCAGCACATTTCCGTACATTGCCGACCCGGAGATTCGGGTCGACGGTGATGTGTCCAAGGCGTGCAATGGAGTAAGTTGAAGCAAGAGTCTGACTGTTGGTTGATCCTAGTTTATGATTGCGATCGATTGGACTCGTGTTCGGTGATCGAAAAGCATGGTCTGCCCATGAGAATTATGAGAGGGTTCAAGGTAAATCTCGATCCCGAAGAGCCAACTCAAATCCTTTTGATTTTTGATCAGTCGATGAACAAGACGAAATATCGTCAACCAGCCGGCTGAATGGTTGATCAAATGCATGATCAAGCCCTTGGACACTGCCAATCGACCATAAGGTTCTCTGTGATTTAACGAGAAGCAATCCACCTTGTCGAAGGGCTTGTAACAGTACCCCAACACTAACCCTAGACCCACAGGAAATGCATTTGAAGACACGAGGAAGAACTCGACGGCATCGTCACAACAAAGATCATTGCTAGATTGCATCGCATATGTGCGCGGTACATCATGCTGTGACCTGCATGCACATCAAAAGGTCAAGCAAGGGAGATTCTGTACTGGCAAAGAAATGGCTAGAACTTCCGTCAACTTAAGCTCCTGTCGTGAAACGTTCAGGCGTGCTTTGCCTTTTTGTCAACCAGAGAAACCATCGATGAGTTCTCACGTCAGAGCTCCAGAAGTACATCTGTACTGTACCGGGAGTACGTCGTCCTTAACAACCCGGCCGGTCGTTCTGGTAATGGGGATCCACTTCTTTGCAATCGACAAGTCATATGCCGTCGAAGTCCAGCACGGTGATTGTGCGTTCAAGGACGAAAGCGCATCCTTTCTTCCGAGACAGCCAGAAGCTTCCAAGCGTTGTAATGCTGCAAGTGTGAAGCCGGAGTCATGCGCAATGCACCACTTCCTGCCCATCGCATTCGATGTCGTCGAACTGTGGAATCTTCTCGCCGACTCGACTCTTGCACTCTTGCATCGAGGAACAACGCCGTCAACGTCATCAATTCATCTAGACCGAAGGACATTGGATCAGCATGTGCGACTCATGCTTATGCAATAGCACGCCACAGAGCGTCGATAAAGTGCCAGCAACAACACACTATGCCGTACGAGAGCGTTCGCCGAGCCAATAAGTGAGAACAGCCGCGACGCTCACAAGAAATCATCGCCGATGTTCGCCGAGACGCAACACACACTCAGAACAAGCTCGGCCCGATCTTGTACATAATGTATGTAGACCAAGTCACCAAGTCTCGAAGAGGAAGTCGCGAATCGATGCCACGGCGAACCCGTATAACTATCCCCGCAATAGAGTTCTGCCTTTTCTGCTTCCCCTGTCATTCGAGCGGGGTTGGGATGCAACACCACACTCTCGAGAGCTCTTAAGCTGCACGTGAAGGTGTTTTTACGGCCTTGTTGCTGTGCGACGAGCTGTCAAGCTCCCCTGCCATGCGCCACGCTCGCAAAGCAACACGAACATGAGCTTCCTGCTGCGATATCAATGAACTGGTGGTTTTGCCTCATGCACAATACGAGATTCTCTTGCTTGTAGGGCCGCACGACCGGAAAGACATGCGATCGTCACAACTCTTGAA
This sequence comes from Cladosporium phlei, assembly GCA_003614995.1. Classification (NCBI taxonomy): domain Eukaryota; kingdom Fungi; phylum Ascomycota; class Dothideomycetes; order Cladosporiales; family Cladosporiaceae; genus Cladosporium; species Cladosporium phlei. The sequence continues at coordinate 279,371 of QZFA01000012.1, forward strand.
CTCACACCATTGTTAAGAGGCGTACGATAGTGCTTCCAAGACTCCAGACTCCAGACTTTGATGGTTGTACAATAGTTCTAGCGAATTCGACCGTCCTTTCCTGGCCTCAACGACTTCGATTGACTTTGGCAGAGTTCTCTTGTTCCTTGCAGCTGGGCAGGACAGCCGAACCACTCATGTCGCATGTACCTGCATGTACTAGCAAAGCCTTTCCAACCAAGGATGTGAGGTCGCTCTCGGCAACGGCTGCCCAAGAACTCCGGAGGAGAAACCGGCCGGCTGGGTGGCTGGTTCGCAAAAAACTTCTCCCAGCGAGCGAGCGTGTCGTCCAGAAGACACGGTGTTTAAGAACCGTTTCCAGCGATGCCACCGGCGCTGACAGAACGTTGGATCTTCTTCAAGTACTGTGCAGTAACATGCCCACGCCCATGTCAACGGCAAAACGGTGACAAGGCCAGAATGGACGGACCAACAGTGCGATCTGCGGAGACAAGCGGATTCTATTTTCTGCATCCACCACCACATCCTTTTCTTCTTCCTCCACTCGCATCAACGCGCTAACATCTGGGGTTTGCGGGCGCCCCAGGCGAATATAGCAAACTGTTTTCATCCACTCGTCTTGCGGCCCTACCGGCTACTCGCTACATACGGAACAGATGGGCGTGCATAGTAATACGAGCGCGTGTACACGGCGCCCTACGGCAAAGGCGCTTCGGCCGGCCACCACGACAACAAAGCATCTTCACGTAATCCTGCGCACAACAGAACAGATTCTCCCGGACAACACGCCTACCAGATACACAGTGCATGCAGGTCAGCAGCCCGTGTCACGCGCGTAGGCTTCCCAGAGACTGCCAACCTTTCCTGTTCCTGGGCGTCTTTCCCCTGTCTTATGCCCAAGCGCCCACCTGAGCCGCCTTCCCGTTGGGGGAAGGTAGCATCCAACCTTGTTTCTCACCTATACCTCTGCCCTTGTGCCACGCTCTGATTTGGTCAGGGTCGCTGTGCTCACGGCGGCCGCTCGACGACCCGGAATCTCTCGCTTCAGCATACTCATTGGAAGAACTAACGCGTCCGCCGATGATCGCTATTGAACCCTACAGCCATTCACGTCACGCATCGAACTACCTTTCTCACCCCACTGCTACCTCACCACGCAGTCTGTTGTGCACAAAGGCTGGGACGTGCATTAGTCCGAGGGGATGCTGATGGCATGCGTGGGTACCTATATGAACGACCTCCCTTATGGCTTATAGGTTGGTTTCCGATCCCTTCATCCAAACCCATCACTCCTGTTGAGACTCTTTCGCTACGGTCTCGTCGTCTCTCTCGTTTCTTGGACTCCAAACTACCTAATCAATCACCTTCGATCATCTTACTCGTAATACAGTAATATGTACTCCAAGGTTGCCATCCTCAGCCTGGCGGCTGTGGCTCTTGTCAACGCCGACCGTCCTGCTGCATACGGCGGAGGGGAGACTCCGCCCGCCTACGGTGCTGGAGAATCCTCTTCTATGGAATCCCCATCTGCCCACCCGGAGCTGCCAAAGTACTCGCACCCGGTTTACTCACCTCCAGTCTACGAGCCGTCGACACCAGTTCTACCAACAGACGTTCCGTACCCGTCTGAGGCCCCGAGCGAGCCCACAAAGTACTCCTCGGAGACAACACCTGTGATTTACACTAACCCCATCGAGTCAACGACCAGCCCTGTGATCTACACTCACCCCATCGATTCGTCCACCACTTGCACTACCTCGAGCAGCGTCCCGACCGAGTCAGAGATGCCCTCCAGCTATGAGCCTGTGCAGCCAACTGGCACTCCAGGGCCCAAGCCATCAAAACCCGCCGAGACACATTCCAGCTATCCGGTGGTGGCACCGACTGGTACACCCGCCCCCAAACCGTACACAACCCACGAGCCCATTCCCACCGCTCCCGCTCCCGCACCTTACCCAGTTTCCAACAGCACCGAGCCAGTGGTTCAGCCGCCAAAGGACACGACAGTCACGATTGGCACCACCGTCTACACGACCTACTGCCCAGCTACCAGCGTCGTTACTTCTGGCACCCACGAGCAGACGTCGACGTACATGACCTACTCGACCTTGACGTCCACTTATTCTTCGGCCGTCAGCCTCACCAAGACGAAGCCAGCCGAGATGACTACACCTGTCGCCCCGGTCCCCGAGAAGCCTAGCACCGTCTACAGCACTGAGGAGATTACCGTTACCAGCTGCGGAAGTAAAGTCACCAACTGCCCGGCCGAGAGCACCGTCGTCCACACGACTGTACACTCTTCGCCTGTTGTCCAGCCCACCGCTTCGTCCATGGATGTCCCCCCTGTCGTAGAGACACACCCTGCCCCTCCTGTCGTTGAGACTCATCCCATCCCTCTGCCAATGCCCACTGGTAACGTTGTCTCGCAAATCCCTGATGGTCAGATCCAAGCTCCTGGACCGTCAGCACCTGCTCAGCCTCCGAAGCCAGTCGCTCCGAAGCCAGAAGCCCCGAAACCTGAAGCCCCGAAGCCAGAATCGCCTTCCATGCAGCCTCCTGTCCAGCCATCGCCACCCGCCCAGCCTTCGCCTCCTGCGCAACCTTCGCCTCCTGCGCAGCCTTCGCCCCCTTCGCCCCCTTCGCAACCTTCTCCTCCTGCGCAGCCTTCGCCTCCCGCGCAGCCATCTCCTCCAGCCCAGGAGAGCCCGAAGTCGCCTCAATCCATGGCCCCTCCCGTTTCCATGCCTGTTCCAATGCCTATGCCCGTGACAACCGGAAACATCGTTTCGCAAATTTCAGACGGTCAGATCCAAGCCTACGGCTCTTCAGCTCCTCCTCAGGCTCCTTCGGCAGTACCAGAAGTCCCGGCATCGCCACAGGCACCTGCCGCACCGCCCGCAATCACTCCAGAGAGCCCCGTTGCGCCCGTCGCTCCTGCTCCTGCTCCCACGACTCTCCAATCTAGCCCAGTCGCTCCCGTAGCCGCGGTGCCTGCTCCTTACCCAGCCGGAAATGGCACTGTATCCGTGGCTCCCAGCGGCACTCAGCCTTCCGCCCCGGCACAGCAGACGACCAACGCTGGCGTCGCCAAGTCGGCCCCGATCGCTTTGATCTTCGGCGCCATCGCCATGCTCGCTTTCTTCTAGATTGATGAGAATTCACTTGGAGGAAGCGTGTATGCATACACGTTACACACACGCACCAAACAAACGAACAATATTTACGATTCTGAAAGCTGTAGATAGCTCTTCCTGTTCCTGGAAAGGATGGAACAGAAAGTGGGCTCAGCTCACACCTACGATACATTTTGTAATGATGCAACAATGAAGGGGAAAAACGGAAATTTATGGTCGGTCGAGCCTGGCTGGCTCAAGGTAATTGGGAGGGGTCTGGTCAATGACTATCACGATCATTTCATGTAACGTTGATGGGGGACAAGATGGATTACGAAAAATGGAGGCTCAATTTGGAGTCTACCGGTGGCGGTAGTTTAGTGTTCGAATACATCAATGCAAAGAGTCATCAAATCACACACGTTTAAATCACTCAGCTTGCTAGCCACTCAGCTTATTCGATCTATGCTTGATGGTAGAAGGATCATCCTTCGAAGATAAAGCGCCAATGCTTTCAGAGTATCTCACTCACATTCTCACTGGTAATCAGTGACTTTCACTGAGACGCGCTTGATGGTACGTCCTCATGAACTACTCCGACCCGTTGCAGTATCTCGTGAGCGTCGTAACTCAGATGTTGTCGCCAACATGTCTTCTCTTCTTCTCCTCCACTCTTCGTACCGCACGGGCTCCTTCAATGTCAGCTCGAGGAACGAGGATGTAGGGTTGCGCGGTTTTTGCAATAACTATCAGGAGTTCAGGACACAAGAGGCGCGTTCTAGGCCTTTGGATATTCGTATTCAATGACGACGACACCATCAGCAGATTGATAATAAGGCAAAAGGCGGAAAGCCACGACTAGAGTTTGCGTACGTGTTCTGATCTGTCCCTTTGGTCGTTCGGTCTGAACTCACTTTTTGGCTTTCAAGGACAGCAGTGGAAATTGGCTAGGGCTTTTTGCGGGATGAGTTTAGCTTCGTCCTGGGGTGACGACTACAATGGTACGAATATGATTTTGTATTGCGCGGTCTGCGGGGGCACGTTGACCTTGTCTTTGGCGACGATCAATGGTGAAGACTGAATCTGTTGCGTTTGCGCCTTGCCCAGATTTTCGTGTAGATTCTAGATGTGTATCCTTGAGCCCATGCACTATATGTATCACTAGCTCTGTCCCTGGGAAACCCAATTGTCCACAGCGCCAACGCTATATCTTTTTTCCTAGGCTCGCAAGCAAAACAAGCCCACCCATTGGGCTTGCGTACGGCCAAACAATAAATCGATGTCCACTCATCCCTTTCCTTGCGTGACTTTGGTTCAAAAATGGTGTGACGTTTACTTCATCTTCTTGGAGGCTTCGAGGCGCTGCACGGTGGCCAGGGCGCTTGCAGATCGGGCGACACTCTGGTAGATCAGGGCTAAGAAGTATGTCAGCATTGGGAAATCCTTCCGCGAACGAATCCTTCGCGAGCTTGGGACTGCTTCTTCTCAGCAAACTTACCTCCAGGGATGACCATCCAGATGGCGTTCATGAAAATGAAGTAGAAGTAGAAGTAGAAAGGCTCGGGCCTGGAGTAGCTCAAGCCGTAGACAATGTGCTCAAAGTAGGCGGTTCCGTAGTACAGAACATCGCCGTAGACCTGGCCCAGACTGACCAGACCCTGCAGAGGGAACCTCAACGGGTGACGGGTGAGGACCATGGCCGCGACGAGCAAGCATCCCGGTCCCCAGGCGATCGCGGTGATGCTCTCCATGCACAGCACAAAGGCGTTCTGCGTCAGGTAGCGGCTGTCCGAGAACGCGTACTCTTTCCACATTTGTCCAATCCACGTCTGGTGTGTGCCAATGTCGAGGACGTTCATGACGTAGTAGCCTTCGAAGAAGATGTGGATGGCGCCGGAGAGGATGAACCACAGCAGGGTGAAGAGCTCGGTCTTGGTGAGGTCGGGCTGCAGGCGCTTGGAGACGAAGTGGGTGCTGCCGAAGAGGAGGGCGCAGGTGCCGAAGAAGACGGTGAGGATGGCGGCCATGCTGGCCTCGTTGGCGACGTAGCCAGGGATGGCGGTGCCCAGAGGGTAGTAGTCGTTGGGCGGGTGGGAGAGGACCTCGCTGGCGTTGCTCGCCAGGTCCATTGCGACGTCCTTCATGCTCTCCATCGAGGACATGGTTGCGGAAGAGGGAGTGAGGGTGCTAGTGAGAGGGAGTGTCAAGAGGGTTAAGGAAGAGAGGGCTGTTTCATGGAGGTGGAAATGTTGTTGTACAGGAATAAGTAAGGTACGGGACGAAAGTTGGAAGGGGACAATGAAATGGCGGGCCAAGCACTAGCAAGCGATTAGCGGTATGCACTGCCCTGTTTGTGCCTTGCCGTCAAGGGTTTAATGATGGGGCACGTGTTCTTTTTGCTGGGCCGTTCTCATCAAACAATTGCTGGGTGCGTGCCGATAGGGGAGCCAGATTTCTACCATCCGAGCGTTTGTCGTTCGCCGGAACGAGGTGTATCCCGCAAACGAGACCCTTTCTCCACACTCCCGCCCATCGTGACTAAGTGGCTTTCGACCTCACTCGACCCTGATTTTGTCTTGCGATGGAGGATGAAGATGATGATGTTTTTCTCAATTGGAGTAGGCTTTTGATATTTGTGGAAAGTAAGTACGTCTAGAAGACAGGATGCTCAAGATGAATCAAACCGCTTGTCAACCATTCTGCAAACACCTCCATCGACCAAGACCATCCGTGCTCACCGCGAAGACCGAGCAGCACCTGCTTCCACATAGCCAATGCTGCTCCTTTATGCCGCCCGCCTGGCTAACCTCATAACTCCAATCCCTTCCCGCTCCTTGTGAATAGATCGCGATGAGTCTTTCGCTCAGTGCTCAAGGCAAGTTCATGTCCCAAGCAGTAGCCGATGTCTCCATCACCTCCGTGATGACATTCTCAGCTTCATCCATCTCGGTAGCGGATCCGACGAGGACGACGTACCGCGCAAGATCGATAGCGCTCGGCGGGTGGACAAGAATGCGGCAGCCGGTGGACTGCGGCAGGTTTTCGAGGATCTCGCTGACAGCCTCGAACAGATCGGCCGCCACCTCGAGCGTCCTAGGCGCCGCGCCGGTACTGTGTGTATGTTTGTTGGGCTGCGCGGTACCTGTGGGAGCAGTTCCCAATGTCAGGAGAATCTGCTCGTCCTCCACGGTCAAATTGGCATCGGCGAGGCCCAAGAAGAGGCGAATGAAGTAGCCCATGTTGACGGTGAGGTCCATCAGCACTGTGACCAGCAGCATGATTGCGGCGTAACGGATGTGGCGCGACTGCTTGCTGCGGGCGAATGCGCCGCCGCGCTGACCATCAAGCTCGATGCGACGTGAGAAGTTTCCCGTGAGGCGCACAAAGCTGCTGACCACGTCCTTCTTCTGCGCACCCCTGCCCGATCTCGCAGATGGCTTTGCAGTTCCGGACAGCTTGAACTCGTGCTGGAAAACGGCATTCGCGAACTGTAGCGGATCGTTCTGAGCAGCTTGGAGGTCGGCCTCATTGGCCGGGTCGCAGGCGCATTCGCAGTACCAAGCCTTCAAGTGGTGGGAGACGGAGCCGATCCAGGTCCTGATGCCGTTGTTGTTCATGAAGGTCGGCACGTTGCCCAGCTTCTGGAGGTACGAGCTGTCGAATGAAAGTGGCGGCGTGCCGTCCGGCTTGGCGGGTTTATGGAGCAGCTTGTCGTACTTGCCGCGTTTGGTGTTCTGTTTCTGGTGCCACGGGGCGCCGAACGTGTTGGCGTCCATCTTTGCGCGGCGGCGAGGAGGTCCGAGGGAGGTTGAGCGGTGGTAGAGTTTTGTTGGGTTGACAGGAGCGGATGTCGTGACTCTAGGCAGGCGCGACCTGCGCTTGATTCTGATTGGCTTAGCTTAGGCAGTGACGCTGTTTGCCAAGGAATTTGAGTCACTGTAAGTGAAGTGTGTCGTGTCTCAAAGAACAGAAGTGTGATTCTCTCCGGGGACATCGTTTGTTCTGCCGTCCAAAGCTGATGGTGTTACCGCATGAGGATACTTACACCATTGAGAGACTGAGATTCACTTGAGGGTATCTCACTGGTATTGTATCATGATCTGCCGTCCAAAGCTGATGATACAACCGCATGATGATGCATTGACCAATGAGGGACCGTAATCTTCTCCAGGGTGTCTCAATGGCATCGTACTGGAGTCTGCTGTCTGAAGCCCCCGATACTTCCGCATGGAGGTACCCATACCATTGAGAGACTGTGATTCTCTTGAGGCCATCTCACTAGCGTGGCATCCTTAGGTAGTCTAATATCAACAAAGTCGCTGATACCACCACCGAAACAACTATTTGACAACGGCGTTCGCGGTAGAGGGCGTGTGAGGCTTGGACCGCAACGATCGATGTGATTGTTGGCAAGCTAATCCACTCGGCGGACCCACAAACCAGAACTAGGCATAGACTGACGATATGCGCGTCGAGTGGAAGTCCGGATGTTTCACGGGCTCATGTCTGGAAGATCGAGAATCCACCATATAAAGCAAAGCCTGGACGACGCCGATGGACGGTGCAGAGTACACAGCTGCCTACTTCGAAGTACGTACCTGTGTTTGTTAGCAAAACATGTGGCGTTCCGTAACGTACAACACTGTATGACAAAAGTGTTTCTGGAATGTGTCATCCGTACTGCCATGCCATCTTCCAATGGTGCGGCGAGCACGAGGCTGGCCATCGAGCTGCGCAGAATCTTACTGTGCTGGACATGTACGTGGTGGTTCTCTTTGTACTGTGTTGTGGTAGGGTTGAGGATGTTGAGGTGATGTTGGAAGAAGTATGTCATCCATCTGGACAGACGCCGGGAAGGTGCTAAACCGCTTTGAGACAGTCTCGGTCTTGGTGATCTCCGCCGACCAGCTCCAGAGTCTCACGAGCGACGGCGACACGAACCCACTAATTTCTGATTGCTGTTCTTCCGCATTTCCTTTCCTTCTTGTACCAACAATTCATCTGGACTCCGACGTTCCTCAACCCAAATTCACAAAAATAACACCTCCATCAGGCCGCCGCCATGCGATCTCCGGCCACATCCTCCTACCTGGCTATCCTCCTTGCCCTTCCGGCCGCCATCACAGCATCGACACTGGACTGTGCGAAAATCCGCATCGACAAGCAAGACTTTGACCTCTCAGCTATCGGTGGACCTAAGACTGTACACTACCAGGAGTACGACCCGCCCTCTATTGCAAACACCACTTTCACCATCGACATTTGCGACAATATCAAGCGCGATCCGAACATCGACAAGTCGAAGCAATGCCCCATGGGAACTCAAGTCTGCGGCATCGAGGAGACGTACTTCCTTGATGACGGCAGTCACCACACTGCCAAAGTACGGCCTATCGCTGGCGAGTTCACGGCAACTCACGGCTCCACCCGCGCATTGCAGCCAGAGTGGACGCGACTGAAGGGCAGCGCGAGCAATGAGGATGCGGAGCGGGAAGGCTTGCGCCTGGCGCTGCATGGTGGAAAATACCCCGAGACCAAGGAGGGCAAGCCGCACAAGGCGATCATCGAGTTCCTTTGCGATGCCAATTTGACCGGAAACGAGGGTTTCGGAGACGCAAAAGAGAAGCGACTTGTCAGCTTGACAGAGGGCGAAGGAGACGACAAAGGAGAGGATGAGATCACACTACCTGATTTGGACAAGGGCAAGAGCATCCAATTCGTGAGCTTCAAGCCCGAAGGCGAGAAGGATACGATGGTGCTTCGTCTGAGCTGGAAGACCAAGTACGCTTGTGAGGGTGCCGAGAAGGCTCCTCCGGCTCCTAAAAAGAACAACAGCTGGGGCTTCTTCACTTGGTTCTTGATCATGTAAGTGTCCTTGAATTATCCGGGTGAGCACGTGGGTGCGGTTGCTAATGTGTGTCCAGCGTCTTCCTCCTTGCTGCCACCTACATCATCTTCGGCTCATGGCTCAACTACAACCGCTACGGAGCTCGCGGCTGGGACCTCATTCCCCACGGCGACACCATCCGCGACCTCCCCTACATCGTCAAGGACTTCGGTAGCAGTATGGCTGGTAGGGTGCAAGTCGGAGGTGAATCGAGAGGTGGTTACAGTGCTGTATAGTGGGTCTTCGAGAGACGGGTGGAGTAACTTTGGAAAATGGTAAGCGTTCTTCTGCGACAGGAATGCATTACAATCGGCTGACTTTCGCAAAGTGTAGATAGAAAGGAGGGCCCTTTGAGGGCCATTGTAACGCTTAACAAGATATTGATTCACTTCAGCTAATCTCAGACTACCTTTGCTTCCTTCTCGCGATGACAAGATGCTCGGTCTCCGCGGCCCCGTCTGGTATTGAATCCTTTGGTTTCGACCATATTCGAACTGACTTCTGACTTCTGGTGACACCGATACAACATTATTCATGCTTCGGCGCTCGCATGGTGCCAGGCAGACTGATAGACTCCCAGATTCGGCAAAAGCACGTGGATGCAAACCAGCTGATGTGAGCCAAGGCTCGCTTATGCGAGAACGCCAGAACTTACTTGATCCCAGTGTTTCCCTCCATCAACTCGAGCCTCGGCAGGCTCTCTTCTCCACCCCACTCCATACGACCACTCTCGCAACATGGCCAGGACCAAGCCCGGTGCCAGAACCGACAAGGTCGAGCCGGAATCCGAAGTCGTGCGAGCGTTGCGCAAGGTCTGCGAGGAAGATGATTCCCGGCGCATGGTCGATCTCCTTGTCAGTGGCTCAGTCACCGCCGCAGATGCGACTGCGTGCCTCAAACGCTCATGGCGACTGAAAGTCCCAGTGATACGGCTGTTACTCGAGCACGGTGCTGATCCCGCCGCTTGTGGTACTACGCGATATATGCAAGAATCCCTCGAGCTGATGAAACTCCTTGTGGAATTTGGCTATGATATCAAAATCAATGGGCATTGGGTTCTGCCGTTCGTGATTTCCGGTCAAGAGAAGTGCAGATACCACACGGCTGACACGCTTCTAGGGATTATGCCTACTCGCGAGACTTGCGCTCACGCAACTTCTCCTTGGAACTACTCAACAAGGTCGCCGCGCGTGGCGACATCGAGTACTTCGACCATCTGGTCTCCCGCGGCGCCGATCCTCACAAGAGCGTGGCACTTTACTCCGCCTGTAAATGCAAGGATCCCGAACAGCCGACGGCGATGATAAACCACCTGCTCGACGTCCACCACATGAACATTGAAGCCGACATCGAGGACTTCCGCGACTACTTCCACGCGTCCGCAGACACCGGCACACCCTTGAACGCCGCAGTCCACCGCCAGAACATGTCCGCCCTACTTGCACTGCTGGAGCGAGGCGCCGATCCCAACAAAGCCATCTGGCAGTCGATCAGCCGTGTCATTGTCACTCCGTGGCTGCCCGCCGTCGGCCCACTGCTGAATGCCGGCGCGGATCCTACCGACGCCTTCCCTTAAACTTTGGAGCGGCAAAGATCTGTCTTGCCAAAGGCGCTAATCCTACGGGAGCGCTGCGGGTTCAGCAGGCGAAGGCCGCGGAGAAGGCTTCGGGGGCTTGGGACCGGGCGTCTTACGGAGCTGTTGACGGAGATGGTGGGGACTCGGAGCGTGATGATGAAGACGTTGCGGTGAAGAGAGAGGGGATGCGGAGGTTTGTCAGGGAGGCGGGTGATGCTTGGATGGGGGCGCAGAGTGAGCTTATGGGGTTTCCTTCGAATTGATGCACAGACTCTTTCTGAGTTTCCGTCGTCTTGGAGTCACGATCTTCAAGGCGAGATGGGCTTTGCCTGAACACATCCCACCCATCACTCGTGTAACCCGTCCTCGACATACTGCGTCAAGATCAAAGCGGAAAGCGTCCTGCCATCCTCTAGCTCCGCCGCGAAGCAGGGGTGTAAATAATCAAACGAGCTAATCTGAGACCCTCTGTTTGTTTGATTATTAAGTAGGAGGTCAGTCGATTGATTATTTACTAAATCTAAGAGGTTAGATTGAATATTTATAAGGCTTATAAAAAAGCTTAGTAAAAATCCTCTAATACTAATAAGATCTTTAGAGTCTAATAACTCTATAACTCTATAATATCTTAATAAACTAGATAGTAGAGGTTATTACTCTTATATTATAAATAAAGCTAATATAAGAAATAAGAAATTTAATAAGTAGTTAGTTTATAATCTTAAGAGAGAAGTCTACTTTTTTTTCTAGTAGTTATAAAAGTTATAAAGTACTTAGATCTATAGCTTTAGAGTTAATCTAATAAGCTAAGTTAATTATTATGTAGTTTATTTAATTAATTATTCTATAATTTTATAAGATAATATAACTTATATATATTATTTCTATAGTAATTAATTACTCTTATATCTTAATCTAGTAATAGGAACTTATACTCTTTTAGTATTATTACTACTATAGTACTAAATAGATCTTAACTAAGTATAATAATACTATTCTATTTCTAATACTACAAGTAGATAATCTACTCTATATAATTACTAGTTATTATCTATTAATTTAAATATAGTAGATTACTAGTATTACTAAATATATACTCTAGTAAGTTACTTATTAGAACTACTAAAAATATATTAAGCGCTATCTATATAAGTTCTAGCTAGATAGTATATTTACTAAACTAGTAAAAGATTAGAAAGTTCTTTTATAATATCTTAGAAAAGAACTTTTACTTATAAAGAATATAATAACGGCGTAGGAACCGACTACCTAAGGTAGTACGGGTACGTAGGTACGGTAGTACTAGGTAGTAAGGTACGTAATCCCTAGAGGTTATATAAGCTATAGAGTACTCTTAATTGATCTTAGGACTCTTAGGTCCTTAGTAAGA